>KL276279.1:54036-66140 GCA_000699545.1 Podiceps cristatus
GAAGTCATCCTTCCCCTCTACTCAGCACTGGTGAGGCTGCATCTTGAATACTGTGCCCAGTTTTGGGCCCGTCACTACAAGAAAGACATTGAGGTGCTGGAGCGTGTCCAGAGATGGGCAACAAAGCTGGTGAAGGGTCTAGAGAATAAGACTTATGAGGAGAAGCTGAGGGAACTGGGCTTATTTAGCTTGGAGAAAAGGAGGCTGAGGGGAGATCTTATCCCCCTTTACAATTACCTGAAAGGAAGTTGTAGTGAGGTGGGTGTGGGTCTCTTCTCCCAGGTAACAAGTGATAAGACAAGAGGAAAAGGGCTCAAGTTGTGCCAGGGGAGGTTTAGGTTAGATATTAGGAAAAATTTCTTCACAGAAAGGGTTTTCAGGCACTGGAATAGGTTGCCCAGGAAGTGGTCGAGTCACCATCCCATGGGTGGATGAGGTGCTTGGAGATATGGTTTAGTAGTGGGCTTGTATGGTTGGACTCAATCTTAAAGGTCTCTTCCAACCAAATGATTCTATGAAATGCCAGTATTCTTGTAAATGTAATTTTGCAGCTATACATCTTAAATAGCAGTCCTAACAGAAGTTATGGCCAATTACACTAACAGTCAATGATAATAGACTGAAATATTTCTTTTTCAATTTTTAGTTAAATACTTCTTGCTTACTATTTTGGTAGTCTGTTCTTGTCAAATGGACATGTTTGTAAAAGCTGCAAGCAATGTGTGTATACACGTGACCAAGTAAACCAAAAGCTTTAAATCGTGAAAGCACATACTGAAATTGGGATCTTTTTAGGCTGAAATTTGTAGTTGCAACTCTAGTAGACGTAACTGTTTTCTGAGAATGAATTTGGGTTCAAATTTCCTTTGTCAACTGAAGTCCCTAAAAAAGAAAAAACTTTTTTTTTTTTTTTCCCTCTGGCAAATTTTCTTACAAATAACATCTTTTTGGAATGATACAATCTGAATGACTGTTAATGATGACATACAGGAAAGAAATTATAATGCAGATAAAAATAAAGCTGCTATTTTGTGTGTCAAAACATGACAGACATAATGTGTAGCAGCAAAATCTCAGAGGTCTGGCAGTGCTATGGGACTGTTCTGCGAGACCTCTGATAGATAATCTAGATTAGCAATGATTTAGGTATCAGAAGAGTTTAGTTTTGACAGTAACAGCTAAAGAAAAAAAAACCTAAGCCTACGTGTATTCAGAAAATTTATGAAAAAGAAAATGGAGGTTATTTTGTGCATGGAGATAGGTAAAGTAGCCTGCTAGTGCTCTGAAGGGTATGGATAGATCTAGAAGTTGCTCAAAATACTATATTTATAGGGAACTGAGTGTGGTCAGTGGAGGCAAGTAACGACTGCACTCTTGTATGCCTTCTCTTTCCAGCCTTTCATATATGAAGGGATTGTGCCTAGAAGAAATAACTGTATTTAAAACAAGTATACTCCATAGCTTGCTTAGTTATGTCAGCTGTTTTCTGCTTTCCGGCTCTCACCCTGAGTAGATCAGTCCCTAATGTGGATCAAACTCTGTGTGGCTAGTAGCCCTTAGAAAGGGAATTACATTTCTTAAGTTCTTGGAACTGTCTTTTTGACTGCCTCTGATTCTGGAAGTAAGGGATTATTTTGTACCTTTTAGTGACTTACTGATCCATGTAAGAACTACTGTGTTCATTATCCTTGGTGCATGAACCAGTAACAAACCCAATGATGGTGGTTCATACCTTGTAGTCATTTAGTGGGCTTGTAACCTCCCTCCACAAAACTCTTAATTATATTCTTATTTGTGATCACAAACCTAATAGGAAAGTGATTTCATACAAGTGAGCTTCCTAGAGGAAAACATTAAGGAGTCGCTTCTCACTGCTACTATGAGGTGCCAGTTCTCTTCAAAATGCTGTAGTTCTTCTACTCGGACTTGAATTTTCAGAGTTAAAATTTATGCTCTTAATGCAGCAACTGTTTGACAAACAAACAAGGTCAAAACTCCCATAATTCTGGAGTTGTGTTGGATATTTTTTTTGTTTTGTTTTTAATTCAGAAGCATAAGGCATATATGGAATGCATCTTTTCTCCAAGTGCTTTTCTGAAACAAGTTGTGCAATGTGACTCAACAGAGCTGGCATTTTTGCATGTTCCATTTTACAGCCAACTGGGATTTGGGAGAATAACTTTTTCTGTTCATAGCCTTACAGATTTTCTGGAGATAAGATTTCAGTTAAGCAGTCTGTGTCTTTCCCTGCCCCCACTCTACATTTATTTTAAACCGCAACTGCTACCAAATATTAGGATGCCAAAGAAAAAGCCTATATTCTGTTCAAACTTCATTTTGCCTGAACTTTCAGTTTTGGACACTGTCGTTTTTCTCCTTACTAATGTGGAAATTAAAATACTGTGGGTTTTTTGTGTGCATTGTCAAATTAGTCAGAGGAGTTTCTTGATGTATATATCCCCAAATTCTATCTGGTGGAAGAGTTAAATCCTACTTCACTTTCTAATTATCAGATACATTCAGTAGTGTTTATGTACCTTCAGAATGGTCCCCATTAATGAGACAGTCCCAGATGAAATACAAGTCATGCTTAGCTAGATTTTAATGAACCTGAAAAAGTCTGATACTGTGGCTTGCTTGATTTCTGATCTCATTTGTCAAGAAAGTTAGTTATTGCTTTGGCTGGTACAAAGTAGGGAATGTTGTATTGGGCTTTTCATCTCTCTGATAATAAAAGTGCATTTTCAGCCATACGAGTCTGATTTCAGGTTCGTAGTAGCCTTTATAGTGTTTGTGGGTTTTCTGGTGTTGTGGGGTTGTTGTTGTTTTTGCTTGGTTTGTTTTTGTTGGATTTTTTTAAGCTGTTGTCCTTAATTTAATGTAGTATCAATTTTTATTATGAAAACTATATGTCTGCCTTTAAAAAAAACTCTTCAGCCTACTAAGAGTTACTGTTGATAACTACTTTGTATTTATTATGAATCTGCTTGCAATGGCAAAGACGGCTTACAGCTTTTATGTCTTTCGTTGCAAAAAATAAAACAGAAAAATCTATTTCATTATTAGAATCATTGTCTGCAGATTTTTATTCCTTTAACCTGGCAAAGGGTATAGACTGTTGCAGGGTGGAATCAGTATTTCCAGAGTAAAACCTGTGGGTTAGCGGGCTGGAAAATAAAACTTCAGGTTTTCTATGTTACTGTAGCCAGCAGCTGTTATCCAGATTAATTAAAGGTCATATAATTTAATATGTTAAATGGATAGTTAGCATATAAATATAGTCATATACCTTGCTTTTCATCTTATCTTGTGTAACTTTAAACCATTAATAATTGTACTTTGAATTACTTTGTTATCCTTCTCATATATTGAGGGTTTCATTAGCATAAACTGTCATGTTTTTCTTCTTTAATTGGGATAATAAGACAGATATCTAGAACTTTGCAACAAAATATACTCATCAAAAAAAGCATGTCTAAATTTTGACCTAAGGCATTGATCTTATTCAGTAGCTGGGAAGTCACTCACCTGTTAATTGTGAAGAAAGGGAGTAGGTTGACTATAGTACACATAATGTAGGCACTGCATTTTAACTGAAAGTTCTGCGGTTTGTTAAAATCTATCACATAATCTTCACCTCGTGTATGTTAGAATTCCATGTTTTTATACAATACTACTGGACCACTTTGTGTGTTGCCTATCTAAATACTGTTTATTCAACCAAGTGATCTCATTAACTTTATTAGGTATACATGTTGCTATAAATGAGTCTGCAAAACTGCTTTGAGTACTTTTTAACTCTGTATTTTGTATTTACATCCTTTAATGCTTTGAAAACTCTCATCCTGTATATATTGAAAGAATTCTTAATAAATTTATTGAATTATTCATGCATTGTATGCTTCCAAGAAATCTTGCCTTAAGGTTCTTTGAAGCTGGATTTTTGGATTGACCTGAAGTGGGCCGTAGGAGGTGTGGAGCATTACACAGTCTCCTTGACTTGATTATTTCTGTGCCTTTCTTACACTTAGTTAATAAGACAAGGCACACCTGTGTGGTATCAGTGGAGTATAAATCTGAAGTCTTAAGAATGCATCCAAAACTGCTGTTATAACACAATCTTATTCATGGGGAAAGACACAACGTTATGTGTGTATATGTATGTAAACCCAAGAATTGTTAGTGTAATCAAAGTCTTAAGTGTGCAATCATTACTTTTTTGTTACAAAAAAAGGAAAAAATATCAATAATGAAGTTAAAATAGTTGCATGCACACTTCTGGGTTTCTGTCCCTTTTCTTAGTATTATGTTTACCCTTCCCCTGCTCCTCTGGGCCCAGTAGTTGATGTATTCTTCTTCCTCACTTTAGGATGCACTTGAGGTTATCCTTACTTGCCAAGATAATTTCATACTTCTGCTCTTTTTTCCTTGGTCCACAGTTCCCATACTTACTTTATATGGTGTCCTATGTGTGTTAGATACTACTACTTTGTTACTCCTAAAGCCAGTTTTGTCCAGGTCTACATTTCTTTAACCTGACCATAGGTGAGTTGTTTATAGCTGTGGGCTCTCTAGTGCCAAGCTTTTGTCTTGTCAGTTATTGTCCCTATGCATGTATTCCCCTGTACTGCATCCTGTATCTCCACTTCTCAAAACCTCTGTAATCAAACCAGGCTTATGTTTCTCTTAACAATGTCATTGTGCCAGTTGTAAAATAAATAAATAAATCATTCTGCAAAGAGTGACTGCTTACTACAGCTATCTATATAAAATTATGGCAGTACTATCAGAAAAAAAAAAAAAAAAGGAAAAACAAATTAGCCTTATACAGCCAGTAAATTAGAGAAATTGCTATCACAGCTGCATCAAGAAAAGCAAAGCTGCAGGCAAGTTTGGTGAATTTCAGAGTGAACCTGACTGTAGGAAGCCTCAGTCCTGATGCCTTGCAAGCTCAATACAAAACTTATGGTCTGTTACTGGGAATGGCTGTACCAGATTACAGAACTACATGGTTAAAAAAAATGGCATGCATAAACCTATTACTTCTGGTACAGCTTTAGCTTCCAATATTGCCTGGTTTAGTCAAAGTTTCCATTAGAACCATCCAGGCAACTTTGCTGCTTAGTGTACTATTAGGTAGGTAGGGTGGACCTCACCTGACTAGCTCCCTAAATTTGCAATAGCCAGATAAAGAGCTAGTCATAAGTAGTTTGCCATTAAATACTTTCAAAAGCCAATTAACGTTAGCTGCCTGTCTTAACATGAGATAAATCATCTCAAAGCAGAGGTGCCTGTCTGCCTGCTTTGACTTTACAATGGAATCTGAAGGATTAACTATAAGTTGACCATTTTAAAAGTAGAATTGTTTGGGTCAGAAGGGAGCTTTGAAAGTCATCTAGTTCCAAACCCCCTGCAATAAGCGGGGACACCTTCTACTAGACTGAGTTGCTCAGAGACCCATCCAGCTTGACCTTGAACACTTCCAGGGATGGGGCATCCAAAGCTTCTCTGGGCAGCCTGTCCCAGTGCCTCATCTGCTTCATTGTAAAAATGGACATTGAGCTGTTGCCTGCAACTCTGTGGGTGCAGCCATCCAGCCAAGTTGTTCTCTATCGAATAGTTCATCCATCAAACCCATATCTTTCCAATTTAGAAGCCAGAAAGTTGTGGGGAACTGTATCAAAGGCCTTGCATAATCAAAGTAGGTGCCATCAGCAGCTCTTCCCTACCTCATCCGCTTCATTGTAAAAATGGACATTGAGCTGTTGCCTGCAACTCTGTGGGTGCAGCCATCCAGCCAAGTTGTTCTCTATCGAATAGTTCATCCATCAAACCCATATCTTTCCAATTTAGAAGCCAGAAAGTTGTGGGGAACTGTATCAAAGGCCTTGCATAATCAAAGTAGGTGCCATCAGCAGCTCTTCCCTTGTCCACTGATGCAGACACTTCATCATAGAAGGCCACTAGATTAATTGGGCATGATTTGCCCTTGGTGAAGCCATGTTGGCTGTCTCTTATCACCTCCCTGTCTTCCATATGTTTTGACGTGTCTTCTAGGAGGATCTGTCTGTGATCTCGGACTCAGTAGTGTCAGGTTAATGGTTGGACTCAATGATCTTATAAGTCTCTTCCAAGCTAAACGATTCTATGATTGTATCTTACTGGGCGCTGAGGTGAGACTGACTAGTTGGTAATACCCAGGGTGGTCCTGTTTACCTTTCTTAAAAATGGATATAATGTTTCCATTTTTCCAGTCACTGCGGCCTTTGGCTGATTGCCATGACTCTTCAGATATCACAGGATTACAGGATTTCTAGGTTGGAAGAGACCTCAAGATCATCGAGTCCAACCTCTAACCTAACACTAACAGTCCCCACTAAACCATATCCCTAAGCTCTCTGATGGAGAGTTCCCTAGCAACTGTATCTGCTACTTCCATCAGGACCCTGGGATGCATCTCATTGGGTCCCATGGATTTGTGCATGTTCAGGTTCCTCAGGTGGTTTCAAACTTGATCTTCTCTTACAATTGGAGGGACTTTATTTCCTTCCCCCCCGCCCCAGCCTTTGCATTGAGGTTCAGGGACTTGAGAGATGAAGGAAGAGCAATCGCCAGTGAAAACAGATAAAAAAGTTGAGTATTTTAGATTTCTCCATAGCATTTGGCATCAGATCCCCTGTCTCATTTATCACGGGGAGTATAATTTTGTTTTTTTCCTTTTCTGACTAATGTACCTGTAGAAGGTGCTCCTATTTTTCGCATCCCTTGCCAAATCCAGCTCTACCTGTGCCTTAGCTTTCCTGATCCCATCCGTGCGCTCCCAGGCAGCATCCCTATATTCTTCTCAGGGTGCATGTCCCTACTTCTTAATGTAAGTTTTAGATCATTTGTCCTGCTTTACAGAAAGTCATCACTTGAACTTAAAGGAGCTTTAGTAGAAAAACATGCTTCATCTCAATGGAAATCACTCTTACCTCAAATATAGTTTGAGATCGTTATCTTCTTAGATCATTTTTAATTATTCTACAGATTTTAGTTCTTTGATTCTTTGGGAATTTTTATTTTGGGAACTAGAGAGAAGTCATGAGACTTTCTAAAACAAAGTGGAGCAGCCTCCCACTTCTGTTTTGAGATGAAAAACTGGTTTTGGAAGCATAAAATTGTGAGAAAACTGAGTTTTCTGCTGTAAAATGTGTGAAATTTTGCTTATTCCTTAAAAGATGCAGGCAACTTAATGTACCCTTATGTGCAGCTCTTGGGGGGCAGCAGAGGAAAATTTGGCCAAGTGTCCTCTTTAACTTTATTAGGTGACTCTAGGCACCAACAAGGAGGCAATTGATTTGGGCCCCATGTTCTTGTAAGTGGAGAAGGCTTCTAAACTGACCAATAATTAGGGAATTTATGCCTGCCTGATTTTTAGCTTCTGAATTTGTGTAGCTGTAACAGAGAAGCTCGTGATTGTGTTTCTTGGGTTTTTGGTGGTGTTTTGTTTTTGTGGGTTTTTTTGTTGTTGTGTTTTTTGTTTGTGGTTATTTTTTTTTTTTTTTTTGGAATAGTGTCCTTGTTTTTTCTAAACTTTATTCTGGACATTTTAATTTTAAAATATTAATTGTAATAAAGCACCAAGGAGCTGCATTTTGGGGGAAAATAAATTAGGCAGTGGGTGATTGGACAGCTGTTGTGTGTAGGATACTGACGTTCTCTTCAATGCTATCAAGTCAGCTCTGCTGTAGGAGTTTAGCAAATGGCAACAGTAATGTACTAAAACAAAGTGGTGCATATTTCAGTGCTGCACATGTGATCAGGCTTCACCTTGGCAAAGAACAGAGTTTCCAGAGTTATGTTTTGTTATGATGGGTTGTGGGGTTGGTTGTCTTTTCTTTTTGGTCCTCAAAACTTTCACAGTTGGCCAAATCCTACCTGTGTGCCATCCTTTCCGGACTTAAATCATGATGAAATCTGCATATAAAATGGCTTATTTATCAAAATAAGCCTTTAAATGAGAGGAGAAAAAAACCCCACCCCTGCATGTGAGAAGTCAAGTATGATTTTGTTCGATCTGCAAACAGACTGAAAACATGTTGTTACTGGGACCCTCTACCTGAATTCTGTAACAAGTTTTAAAGAGCCTACTTCACTTTGTTCATTGCGTGCTTGTCAGTAGCATGTTTTTTCATGTTTGAGATATAGATTTTAAAAGAAAATTGAGTCTGAAACAAGCTAAATATATTTCTCTGCTGTTATCTTTTGAAAAATTAAATGTCATAACCACCTTTAAAGGGATATAGCAGCGATGCTTTTTGCAGTGCCTAGATCATACTCAGCACTTCAAAGTCATTTTGTTGTTTTTTTAGCTGCCCCTAATTTATTCTTTTGGCTGTTTTTTTGAATTAGTTTATAACTCACAAAAAGGCAAAATCTCTTCCTTTAAAGATAAGCTCTATATTAAAAACAATTTTACTATCATTTTGGACTGTGTGTACTATGGTTTGTGTGAGAGATGAGGGAGGACAAGTGGGAAGAAAAGAGAAAGTATACTCCTTGTAGGCTTAGTAATTTCAAACTTTTGTTCATGGAATTTCACGACCAGTTCAGAAATTAGTTATTTATACCCAGTTTTTCCTTTCTTATTTTTCCTGAAATTCTGATAAGAGCCCCAAGTATCAAAGCAGTTTATTGGTTTGCCTTTTTTTATGATTGGTTGAGTTTGGGTTTTTTGGTAGCAATGGAATTGATCTACTAACAAGCTGAGGAACCTTTGAACCTCTGAACCCTGGATTCTTGCAAAATGTTCATTCGGAGAAGCAGAAGTGGTGGAGGCTTTTAAAAAACAAAAAACCCCAAACAAACCCAAAATCAAAAAATAAGTTAAAACAAAACAAACTGTAATCCCACACGGTAATTGACTAAAATCCAGGGAGTAAATACCAGATACAACATGAATACAACTTTAGCCAAAAACTAATAAAATGTGAGGGCTGTTGGGAGAAGTATTACTGCAGACTGGCTTTGTGGGGTGTTTTGATTGGTGGTGGGTTTTTTGTGTTTGTCTTTTTTTTTGGGGGGGGGGGGTGTGTGTGGTGTGACTGTTTTTTTAAATTTAATTTATTCTGCTAACCCTTTGATACTGGATGCAGGCAGAAACAAGGCACTGAAGCACTTTTTTTTTTTTTTTTTAAATATCATTCTTACCATTCTCGAGTGCACATACTTTTGCACTTTGTAGGTCTATAGATAGAGTGCTGCAGTACCATGTCACAATAAGACTGGGTTAACAGATTTAGGAAATTGCTAATTGTTTAGCAGGCATCATAGCAATTAAGTGTACTATTAGAGTCTTGTTGAAAGTATTAATAATCATAATTTCTATGTATCAGATGCCATACAAAATTTAAGATCTCACAAACACTAGCGGTTAGAAACTAACAAAATTGTGCAAGACTGACATATCCAGTAAAACTGCAGTGCATTGGTATAACCGGTGTGATTGAGCCCCATCAGTTTCAAGTGTTCTTGGATGTTTTGTGGACCTCCCTATTCCTACAGTGTAATATGGTGTAAATCACAAATTGTAAAGTTAGTGGAGTTACAATGTAGAAAAAAATGAGTTGAGAGTTTTGATACTACTTCTGTCTTCAAAATAGAGATTAGTGATTGCTTCGGGATTTTTCAAACTACTGACCTATCTTACATTAGAAATGACTGTTCTCAGTAGTGGGCTAAAGCCACTGCTCGAGTCAGTAAGTTATCAACTTTGATCTGAAAGAATACTCAGACATTATGTAAATTTTCAAGAACAGAAGAACCAAGTTCCTCTGATCACTAGAGTACTTTAAAGCAGTGGACCAGCCCATATAGATAAAAGGGATAAACAGTGTTCTTCATTTGTGAATCAATATTCTGTGATCTGATGGTAGGCATAAGAATGATGGTACAAAATCAGTGTCTTATTTGGTGTTTTGATACTTTGATTTTTTTTTTTTTTTTTTTTTTTTTGTGCCATGGTAGGTAAATTTAAGTTCAGTTGAAGTACAAGGCCAAAAATGTAGACTAGTACTAGAAAGGCAAAACTGATGCCCCAGATAGGATCATTAACAAAATCATAGTAACAAAAAAGCATATTTGTCCTTGTGCACTAGGAGGGAAAAAAAAGTCACCATGTATAACAGCACCATCTGGTGACTGTGCCATAACACTTGCACATTTGATTCTAAACATAGCATGTATGTGTATATTGAATGCATTGTTTATGGTCTAAATTTTAGTTCTGCTGGAAATTTTAATCCATTTTTTCCCCTTTACTGTTGTGGTAGTTTGAACACCTAAAGTATTATAAGCTATGTTTTGTATTTGGATAGTTCAGTTTGCATTAGCATTCTATAAAACATTCCTTAAAACAACAACAAGAAAATCTTTGAACAGAAGCAGGTTACCCCTTTTGACTACTTTCTTAACCGGAAAGTTCATCCTAGAACAAGACATAACTGATGGTTCATTTTAATTTAGAGTCCCGTGGGCCTGTCATACTTGTAAGACATGCTATATAAGATACTACTGAGAAGAGAAGGTTACTGAAGTTGGCTTTTTATGAAGTACCAAGTCACTTGGAAGGTTCTCGCTCAGTGTTCATGCTTCTTTCCTTTTGATTGGGGGGGAGGAAACAAACAAACAAAAAACCAACAAAAAAGTGCCCCGAAAAACCCAACAACAAACACGCATGCAGAAAAACCCCAAACAAAAAAACCTACAAATAAAAAACCAAAACGAACCAACCAAAAAACCCAAGATACCCCCCCCCATCAAAAGAAAACAACAAAAAAACAGAATATTGAATGTGTTGTTAATTTATATCAACCATGCTGGCTTTATCTAAACTGTCAGAGCTGTGGAGGTTACATTGCAGAAGGCTGATAGATGCCTTTGTGTTAAATCTAAGGACTTGACTCCAGATCACTCTGGACTGTAGCCACAGCACTCAATTAGAACAGCTTCAAAGAAAGTGGTCAGTGATGTTGCTAATGGAGAGGAGGCATAATAAGGACAACTTATATTGATTGTCAGAACCTTGGATGTTGTGTGTGTTTGGTTTTTGTGTTTGTTTTTTTTTTTTTTTTTGAGAAATCAAGCAAGTTGCTGCACATTATACTTAGATTATTGTAATTTATAGAACATTGATGAGAACAATGAGGTCATTCACTACTGTTGAGTTAGATTGACACAACTTAATCTGAAACATCTTCTGTTATTCTCATAACAAGCAATAACTCTTTGCTATTTCCATATCACTTCATACACCTTAAAATCTGTGTATATAAACAGAGTGTTTCTACTGGAAATGAACATCTGAAACAGCACCATGTCAATGTAGTCCCGTCTTCTTTCTATTTAAAACCTTCATCTCGAGTACTCTTTCTTAAATTAAGCTTCCGAAAGGGTTCTACTATAAAATTCCCATTCCAGGGTTTTCTTTCTTTAGAGAATAATTGTGAATCAATAGCTAAGTGGCCAATGAGTGGCTAAATCCTGGATTTGGTTTCTAGATTAGCATCTAAGTCACTTCACTCTGTAATCACTTTCTTTCTGTCTATAAAATTGCAACTAGTTTGACTCTTTTACAAGGATTTTGGAATATTTTATGAAGTACCACCATAGGGGAATAAGAACCTTACTCTTATGTAATATATGGAGATATCTAACCTTAAACCCATAAGGAACTGTAAAAAAAAAAAGGCAAACAAAACCCCCCAAAACAATAAAAAACAAAAAAAACCCAACCCAAACAAACCCTCCCCAAACAAAACAACCACAACAAAAAAACCCAAACCCAAACCCACCACCAAAAAACCACCACCCAAAACACAACAACAAACCCCCAAAAACCCAAACACACCCCCCCCCAAAAAAAAAAAAAAAAAAAAAACAAAGAAAACCCAGAACAACTGTGTAGAGGCCTTTCTTCTTGTAACTGAATCCTAAATGGTACACCTGAAACTTCCTGAATGTTGGGTGGAAAAACTGGGACTGAGTGCACCCTCAGCAAGTTTGCAGATGACACTAAGCTGAGTGGTGCAGTGGACACTCCTGAGGGAGGGTATGGCTATCCA
>KL276279.1:66465-94439 GCA_000699545.1 Podiceps cristatus
CCTGCTCTGGAGCCCTCAGCACAAGAAGGACATGGAGCTGCTGGAGCGTGTCCAGAGGAGGCTACAAGAATGATCCGAGGGCTGGAGCAGCTCTGCTGTGAGGACAGGCTGAGAGAGTTGGTCTTGTTCAGCCTGGAGAAGATTAGGCTCTGGGGAGATCTAATTGTGGCTTTCCAGTACTTGAAGGGGGCCTATAAGAAAGTCAGGGAAAAACTTTTTAGCAGGGCCTGTAATGACAGGACAAGGGGGAAGGGTTTTAAAGTGAAAAATTAGACATAAGGAAGAAATTCTTTACAATGTGGGTGGTGAAGCACTGGAACAGGTTGCCCAGAGAAGTGGTAGAAGCCCCATCCCTGGATACATTCAAGGCCAGGTTGGATGTGGCTCTGAGCAGCCTGATCTAGTTGCAGGTGGCCCTGGTCATGTCAGGGGGGTTGGACTAGGTGGCCTTTAGAGGTCCCTTCCAGCCCAGACTATTCTAGGACTAAAAAAAAAAAAAAGTAGTGCATATTGCTTCTAAATGGTTACAAACTCCTCCCCAAACCACATAGTCATTTCCTTCAGCCTGTTATTTTGTGTTAATGGTCGTATGTAAAGCCTGCATTCCCCATACCATTTTTTATTTTTGACTTGTCCCTAATAACCTCAGTTGACTTCATCTTGATGTCTTCATATTAAAAAAAAAAAGTTACTGTTTATAATCAGTGCCCATCTGAACATTTTCCTTTAAAGGGGCCTGATAAGTAACACTTACTAGTACAGACAGGTTTCTGTATGCCTAGACATTTCACATAAACTGCATTATAAGGATTTTGTATGGATTCTGTATAAACACTAAAACTTTATAGATTCTGTAAGTCTACTGTACTTAATTTTCAATACATTAAATGTTGAACAGATTTGAAATATAGTGTCTATATATAATGAAGGAATTATTTTAATCTTAAAATTCATATTCCTTCTCCCAGTTATTTTTTCTGTCAAAGATATTGAAAAGACACATAGGGAGGTAAAGATGCTTGCTGTAAGCAATTGCATGGGCCATTAGTTAAAACGAGTGTTTAAATGGTCAAATGATATCCCTTCAGATTATAAACACAGAACTAAATTGGTAAAAATGCATAACTCAGCACAGTTGTTTTATGATCACTGGTTGGGTGTTTCAACCCCTAGGTGAAACATGAAAACTGAAAATCTGTTATTGTAGCATATAATTAAATTCTGTTGTTATAACATTTGATACATTTTACCATGATACTTATCCGATTTTTACATTTATACTGAAACATTCATAATTCAGAATGAGTAATGTATTACTCATTATATTTAGGGAACTTAGGAAATAACACAAAAATAGATGGAAATGTATGCCTGCCTTCTGCTGCCTCTCTTGCACACATGAAGTAGAAAGCCAGTACACAGCCATAGAAACACACCAGTGATGTGATATTAATAAAGAAATGAAGTCAGATCTTTTGAGCTACGTTCTTGTTGAAAAAAGACTTGGATTTTTTTTATCAAACCCCTTATCTCTTCACTTCTTGCTCTTCAGACCTTCATGCATTATTCATATAACCATAGGTCAGGTATTTCTGTTTATGCAAACATCATGAATGTTTACTGTAATGGAAACAAGCTACTCATAAATTTTGGTCATTCTGTTTGTGCAGCCATTATGGGCTTAACTACAAAATGTGCTCCTCCAGAATAAATACATTCTCCATTAGTACAAAGCTCTGATTGTCACTGTAAGTTATTTGTCCTCACCATTTTATTTCTTGTTTGTTTATTGTCTTCCTGCATCTCAGCTTGAATTAGATTGTAGTATACTTGCTGCAGGGTTTTTTGTTGTTATTGTTGTATTTTGTTGGAAAGTGTCTTTAGAATGGAAGGAGGTAAAAAGTTTTAATTTATGATTGTGTAGGTTGGTTTCTATACCTCTTTCTGAATGGTAAACCTAATATAGCATTACTGGCAGCTCTACCTTTAGAGAGAGGCTATACAGATAGAAGTTAGAGCAATCTGATTTTCTGTGAAGATTCAATCAAAATATTTAACATAGTGTTACAGTTTATTTTCTGAAATAAAAAATTTGGAACAAACTATGGGCAGCCTTAGAGGCCTCCATAGTTTAAATGATTCAAAGGAAGTCCTTGTAAAACTGTTGATGGACAGTTTGCATTTTGACATGTAAGTGGGTTTTTTCTTAGTTCCCTCCCAGAAATAAAGGGGCCAGAAACTAATGAAGCAGATGATGATCCTCCCTTCTTTCTGCAGTAGCTTACACACCAGCATCGGACCACTGTGGAGCAGAAGAATGCCTCTCTTCTAGTGGAAGATTGCCCTTGAAATAATGCAAAGTTCATTCCTAAATTTTGGCAACGTTCCTTCCCCTGTACTCGGCACTAGTGAGGCTGCACCTCAAATACCATATCCAGTTTTGGGCCCCTCACTACAAGGACATCTGGGTGCTGGAGCAGGTCCAGAGATGGTCAACAAAGCTGGTGAAGGGTCTAGAGAACAAGATGTATGAAGAGCAGCTGAGGGTACTGGGCTTGTTTAGCTTGGAGAAGAGGAGGCTGAGGGGAGATCTTATTGCCCTCTACAACTACCTGAAAGGAGGTTGTAGCAAGGTGGGTGTGGGTCTCTTCTCCCAAGTAACAGGTGAGAGGACAAGAGGAAATGGCCTCAAGTTGTGCCAGGGGAGGTTTAGATTGGATATTAGGAAACATTTCTTTACTGAAAGGGTTGTCAGGCACTGGAACAGGCTGCCCAGGGAGTCACCATCCCTGGAGGTGTTTAAAAGATGGGTGGACACGGTACTTGGAGATACAGTTTAGTAGTGGACAGGTATGCTTGGACTCAGTGATGTTAAAGGTGTCTTCCAACCAAATGATTGTGTGATTTTGAGGGGCGTGATATCTCTTTTCTACTTTTCTATATAAGCTTTTTCAGAAAAAGTAAATTGTAGTCCATTGGATGAGTTGCTGCAGATAATAAATGGTGAGAACTATATAGAACTACTGTTAGGTAAGTATTAGACAGCTGCTCTCGTTACAGTTTTCAAGTCAGCTAAGTAATTTGCTATCAAATGAAGTGTTGGGCTGAGTGACATCCCATAACATCTTCTCTGGATTGAGTGCTAATCAAGAGTTTTGTAAGTAAGCAGCCGAGGAAGGAACAGGTAGCATTTAGTTGCAAATGGTGTTAAAGTAGCTGTAAGAACAGGGTTCAAAGGTATAAGCATAATGATGTGAAGGAAAAAAGAGCCCCTGAAATAAACAGGATGGCAGTCAAAAAAATCAGTGACAAAATTCCTTACTTGTATAGAAATAATAGTCTTTGCATATGTATCACATGTTCTGGGAGAGACTGGCATTACCCTAGGAAATGGTCTAGAATCTTGTAATGGTTCATGAGTGAACATCACCCCATTCTATTGGGGGGGGAAAATAAGTGCTACAGTTAGAGATGTGAGGAAGGGGAATAAGTGAATGAATAATGAAATATTTTTCTCTATGCTTCTGCTATGGGCTTGGGCTGAATTTTGCATGTCACTCAAGGCAGCACAATTCCAGAAATAGGTACACAAAGAATGTCCACAGAAGAGCAACAGAAATAATGAAAGAGCAAAATGGTTTAAGCAAAACTGTTAAAGGAAGTAATACTTAAATCTGAACATGAGAAAAAGGTGATAGTCTTTTATATGTGTAAAGAAATAAGAAGTTTAAAAAAGAATGAGAATTAACTCCTTCACGCACCTGCTGCAGGCAGAGCAAGCATCATTCATATTTAACATAGATTTAGTTATGAAGTTCCTTCCATCTCTGTTTTTGACTAGTGTGATGTTCAAATTAGCTTACCTATATTCTTGAATATATTCTTGAAATAACAGCTATTGTTCCAAAGTAGCTGTACCTGTATGGAACTGCACTAGAAAATACAAGCTTCTGTATATATAAAATCTTTTACACTTATGAGTTGTGCCTAGTTAGATACCAGAATTTTCTTACACAATTCAGTGTTTAATTTGTGCCATTACAGTGAACTCTAATTACTATAGTGATTCATAATTCTATATCATATTCAGAAAAGAATAGAAACAGGAAAATCTTCAAATTACCTGGTTTCTATTGCAGTCCAAATATCCTGAAATTTCTATTTCTTGTGAAATGGAATTTGTTTTCTGTGGCTTCAAGTCCTTGATAATACTTCATTCAGTTTCACAATGCCTGATGAAAGCCACTCCACTTTTTTTTTTTTTTTTCTAGTTTCTCTTACTTATTTAGAGCTTTAACTAACACACAACTATCCTATTTTGGCAGTATGACAGCTGTAGTACAAAATGCTAAACTTAAGAAACCAGTGGTGTAATAAGTGACAAAATAATTGCTAGGTATCATATTTAAGTAATTAGCTGTGAAATTCATGCCTAAACATTCTTTGTTTAAAATACATATTTTTTTTTTGAAAGCTATTATAAACATGTTTATGACATCTCAGGTGTTTACTCTCATGGCATGGAGTAAAACCATCAGTAAGGACTTCCTGAAGTTACATGGAGTTGGTAATTGAAAACAAAATATCTGAAGGTGCAAACACCATTTTAATAATAATAATTTTAAAAAATCTGGAATAATTTTAAAAACTCTTCCAAATGATTAGGATAATATAGAATGCTTCTGCTTGTTTTCTTTCTGAAGGAAAGGTTTTGAAAAGTGAGAATGATGTGCGGTGACTCTGATTTAAGTTGGTCCAAAAAGCAACATTATTTACTCCTGTTTGTCCATCCATGAATGTTGCAATAAGATGGTTAGTTTGAATAATACCAGATAGATGACACTTCACTGCAGTAACATTTTATATTAGAAATATAACTAATTAAAATTTAGAGTTCTAAATGTTTTAGCCAAACTATGGGATGATTCCTTACTCTAAATCATGTTTTTAAACTCATCCTTCAAACTAGTTCTGAAGGACTTAATGATTCATCAAAATGTGTCGAAAGCTAGGCACAACTATGCCAAACTTCTGTAGCTGAATTGACATGATTCCTTGGAATAGTGTTTGTCAAAGTGGTGTAGTTGTATATTCCCAGTACGTCAAAAGCCCTCTGAAATGTGTAGGGATAGACAGAAATGAAGAACTTTGCTCAGAGTTTCTCCCAGAAATAAACTGGTAACATTGTTACTTGAAGTCCTCTTGATTCAGTTGTTTAGACAGGACATGAAAACTACATTGAAATCAAGATTTGCAAACCCACACAAATACGACTTCAGGAAAAAATGAACCTTTTAGCAGAAATTGTTTGTTCTGACTCATTCATCTTGCTTTAGCTGCTATAGTTCAGATGCAGGAAGAACTTGAGACAAATTGCATTGTTTCTAAGTTGATCAATTAAGTATTAAATTTTCAAAACCAGTATTAGCTTAATCTTACTCCCACTGATGTCAGTAGAAGTTCTCATGGGGAATAATAGTTAGTACTGTATTGAGTTTATTTGAAATTTACACTCTTAATCAGCTATTTTGTTTCTGAAGGAGCTATTTATATGGATATATATAAGTAAATGTTATGTGGGTGGAAATTGTGCCTGCTACTGCAAAATCTTTTTTCTCCTTAGGGTTGTAACTTTTTCATTCCAGTCTGGCCAATCCTCTCATTTGAAATATCATGTGAGATTATATTGTTAATCACAGAATAAACGGAGATAGTATAGCAAGAATGCTACCCCAAACTGTCCTAGAAAATGAAAAAAGCAAAGAAATCTTCCTTAATCTTTTTTTTTTTTTTTTTTTTTTTTTTTTTTCTCTGAAGGTAACGTGTGCTACTTTTAACATGTCTTATGAACAGACTTAGTTTTTTTTATTTGGTGGTAACTTTTATGACTTCATTTCATGGTGAAACACTTGTGGGTGGTTTTTGGATTGTTTTTTTGTGGGGTTTTTTTGTTCTTTTTCCCCTCACAAGGAGTGAACAGTTAACATACATTAGTTATCCTGTTGTAGGAATGTGTCTACACATTTTTTTTTTCTAGCTACTTGTGGCAGTGCCATGCTTATAAAATACCAACATCAAAATATATGTTTTGATGATTTAAGAGTAGTAAAATATTTATCTATTAAAATGTGTATCAAGTAAAGAATTACTACACTTATATCTGATAGCTATTATGAACTGAGTTGTAAAAGTTTCTAATGGTAAAAGTATCCTTTGCAATTTCTGCGGTCTTATTCTGCTACTACTTTCATACAATTCTTTAATTAAACAACTCACCTTACCTGTTTCACATCCATAAACATTTGCATCATTTGGAGACTATTTGCCCCCGCAGGATGTTTCTCCCTGTGTAAACTGGTGTGGATCTTTCACCGTTCCATTTTAAATGCAAAAAAAAAAATACTATCTGGGTTTGTGTCAGAATAGTTAAGTCTTTAACTTCCATAGCAGCACTTTTCATATCGGTTGGGTATGGTTATTTCAGCAGTAAACGTGACCGTGGTCCGCTAGGAAAGGTGATACAGCTATGTGGCCATGAACTCAGCACCAGGTGGTGGCATGGGGCTTCAGGGAAAATGACAGTCATTATTTTACCATTACTGTTCTATTAACATTCATGCTAATGTATTATCTTTCAATTTTTCTCTCCTATGTTTTCTGTACATTACCTTGTTGTAACTTTAGGGACTTGGTGACTTTATAATATGTATGTAGATACTTTAAGGACTTATGAGGTGTTAGATGGGAGATTCTGCATAGTTTATCCACTTTAAAGACTATGAAGTCTTTTTTTGATGCGTATAACTGCAGAAAATTTTGGAATGCTTACAACATAAGATATGTAATTGTATATTCAATGAAAATGCATATATAGGCACAAATAGCCTGAGCTGAGGTGTTTATAATCCTCAAATAAGTGTTTCTTTGCTTTCATATTCTTAGGACTTTTTAACATTTTAAGTGCTTGATAGAAAGTAAAAAACATCCTTTACAATCTGTATTATTTTTATGAAAGTGATTGCTTGCATTTATGCAACTTCTAGGTGTTAAATTTATGGTGAGCTGATTCACTCTGCTGATTATGGATTAGATCTCTTTTGAGTATAAAGAAGATTTAGACAATTCATGCATCTGTAGGTGTCTTAATGTAAGTTTCTTAATCTTAAACTGAGTCTCTATCTCTGAAAGTAGTAAAAATCTAATCTGGGGAATTTGGACTCCCTTCTTTAAAGGAGAGAAACAGACATCTCTGAAGAGCTTTCATTTCAGTTTTCTGTGCAAACTGTTTAGGATGAGGTGAATCTTTTCTGGTGCCATTTATTTTCAATCTGAAAAGCCTGTATTTAAAAAAGGAAAATCATGTTAAGATTTCAACTTTTCAGCTATCAGTATGAAGATCTGCAATGCTCGAAAGTGCTAGGCATTCCACAATTGCTTCAAAATATTTATATCTAAAAATCAAGTCCTCATTGTGTCCAACCCAAATAAATTAGTACTTATTTGGAAAATTTGTGATAGAATCTGTTGACCTTTTCTTACACTGTTTAGTGTCTGAACTGAAATACTGTATGCTGGTTAACTAGCAAATGCTCACTCAGGTATTGACCTCTCTTAGAGAAAATCGTTTTGCTCCAAGGACATAGCTTTTATACTTAGAAACAATTTCATGTTTCAGAAGTTTTGGAAAGAAAATTAGCATTGTTGTAGTGTTTGGAGGTAGAAAATTGTCATTTTCCTGCTTTGTATAGGAGAGGAAGACTTGGGCTGAGTTACTTCTCGTAACTTATTGAGGGTGAAAAAAATAAATGGTTTAGCACAGCAATTTGTGACATCTAATTATTTGCTTCACTACACTACTTTGATTTGCTGAGCAATTATCTCAATTAGGGATAGCTGCAGTGTTAGGGCCAAGCACCAAGTCAAGCTGAACCTCATACTGTGCTGGTGCTTGCATCAGATATTATAGCATAAAATAAAGATGTTCTGTTAGTTGCTGATTTCTTTCTTGTAAAAGACGAGGTATTTAACAGCAGAAATCATCCCTATAAAACTGAAGGGCAAAGGACAGATTTGTGATAGCAAGTAAAATAGTAAGCCTGGTGTCCTACCTTGAAATCCTTTTTTCAAGCTCTACCACTTATGGTACACAGTGCTGTCATCTGGGAGTTGATCTGTGTGACTGTACACAGTCTGAGTCATTTGGGAGTTGATCTTCCAAGCCAGTAAGTGCCCTCAGTATCAGGCGACTTTACCAGAAGATAGTTATCCTCAAAACTTGATAAAATCAAGATTGTCTTCTCTGAACTTCAGTACTCATTTGAGGTGTATAAAAATGCCAGGTCAACAGCAAAATTTGTTAATGCTTCTAAACATACTGCAAAACTTTGCTAAGATATGTATGTTCAAGGTATACATTTTAACAGATTATAGTTGTGTCTGGACTCTACTTGATGGCTAATAGAAAGTAGCTTTGCAGCTGATTTGTGAACTGTAAAAAAATCAGCACATTTTATGTAAAATAATTAAATGGATTTTTGTTTATCCAGAATATAGATTTCCATTTTTCCTATTTTTATTAGTTACATTTTTGCTATTCAGAAACAATACTTTTTTTTTTTTTCTTTTTACTTGATAGAGTAGATACCTAGCCTTCATTTGCTGTTATATAAAACTTTGCTCTTGTAAATCATACCACTCCTGCAGCAACATCAAATCCTGTTGAAAGGTATTTTTGTTGAAATAACAAGCATCTGTGACATGATCCAACTTGTACTGAAAACAATCTTGGTGCTGTTTGTACTCAATGTCACTTTGTCTTGCTTAGCTTAAAATATTCTCTGTTTATCATAATTAACATCTTTTTGATAATATACATTGAAACTGTTTGCATACTAGAAGATTTTAATGTATAAACTGACTTGTTTTGTAGGCTGTTGTGAGAAGATAATTGCAGCTGATGAGAACCTGCTCTTAATTCACAGGCCTTTTTTTATCAGCTGAGATGGGTTGGTTTGGGGTTTTACTGACATTGATTCAGACTCTGGAGACAGTCAGATTTTATATCACTTATTGTTTTTTCTTTGTGTATTCTTTTCCAGTTCACCTCCCTGAAGTAAGTTCTTTTAAAAGTCAATCTTTGAGCTCATTTCTATTAAGTAAAAACAAAAAACAGCACAAAAAGAATAAAAACACCCCTTCAGTTCCCTACTAATGAAAGCAATGCAGTCTGAGAGGAGGCAGACAGCTGCCCTGTGAGATTTTGTACTGACTGGACAGCTGACAAACCCATATTCCCCAAGAAGGCTCAGCAAATGTTACCTGCTTTATTCATGTGTAGACAAACAGCTGAGGAGCACAGGAGGCAGTGACACCATGGGAGAAAGTGCCCAAGGACCAAGGAGCTTGGGAATACTGTTGGCAGGGGCAAGAGCATTGAGGTAATAGAATACTAAAGGATACTCAACCAAATACTTTAGGAAAACAAACTTTTTCAAAACCTTTGTTTCTCAGTAGTCTGGCAATATGGTTATCAAAAATAACCTTTGTTATATGAATTATTAAAACAAACAAATAAAAAAACCATGCAAGTACTTCCACACTTGTTATGCTGAAAATATGGGGAAATAAAATTTCACATAAAATAGATTATAAAGTGGATTTAGAATTATGAAATATTTATAGCTGAAAACATAGCTAATTAAATTCTGTAACCTACTACAATATTTTGCTCTCTTCCTGTGGTCCTCCCTCTGTACAGTGCCATGAGACCATTAAGCATACATCTGAACTAGTAAGTAGAACATGCCAGGGACACTTTTCTGTCTCAGAGCTTGACTTTCATGGTGCAGCTTGACTTACATGCTCATGACCAAACTCTTTTTTTATCTCCTAAAACTTGAGCGGTTATTTTCATAACAGTTGTTAGAATACTGCCCAGCATAGGCCAAAGTTGTTTTAGGAACTGGGTCTCAGTTTAACAGTAGTGACAATACATCAAAGCCAGTGTTTATCTTTGCCCAGCCTTGTTTAGTTTAGAGTGTAGATGGAGCACAGAGGTCTGAATGTAAGAGCTGGAGTAGTTGTTTATGTTAGGAGAAGAGGATATTACCTTTTTTGCATTCAGTCCATTATTAATTCTATACTTTTCTGATTTTTCTTCCTCCATCCTAATAATAAGCATTCTAACAGAAATTTTCTACCCAATGTCAGTCAGATTTTTGGTGTGTTAAATCGGTGGGGAGATAAGGATATCATCTGTGCAGCACCTCTCCTGTTGCCTGTAAGTGAGGACACGGGCCACATTTCACAACAGGACTGAAATATGCTAGAGGCTGTATTCATCCAGTATGAGTTTGAGATCAGAAGATGTAACAAGTCTGAATTTCATCTAAAGCTATCGAACCCTTACAGTAGCTCTAACAGATGAAACACTGTATCCTAAAGCTTTACTGGGCCAGTCCCCCAAAGTTCCAGAGATGCCTCAAGACATCCTAAATATGTTGGTCTGTTCTCTCCAAACCATATGCTACTATATTTTTATTAATATTTATTAGTACACTTTCATAGGAGGCTTGACAATTCATCCCAAGCTTCTAAAATAATTTTATGGTGTTAAATAACCACTTCTGAACTAAAAGTGCTGTTCATAGTTGATTTTTTTAATTATACTGGAAAAAATGGTTAAAAAAAAAAAAGCAGGCCAAAAAACACAGCAGATCCAAATCTGTCCATGTTTCAGAACTCTTCTAGATTAACCTGAATTTTACTATCATCAGGTTCAGATTAAATATAATAGCCACAGATAAATTTCTCAAAAGAATCTGTAATTTACACCTTCCACATTCTATGTAAATTCAGCAGTGTCAGGAAGATTTAAAAGGAGGAGGGGGAGGGAAAAGCAAATTCTGTCAGGTAAGACCACTGTGAGATGTAACATGTCACATCTATAGTGACATACAGAGCAAACAAAACTACTGCTCAAGGCCTAACAAAATACCTCTGCTGGAAGGTAATTAACACCACAAAATATCTGTAATGGAGATTAATCTTAATGAAGGAGTATCTGGATACATATACAGTGACTGATGAAAGAAATCCTCTGAAACTTTATCTCATCTGCTCTGTAAGCAGCCACAGTGTAAGTGTAGAGATCATGGCAATTGATCAGCAATGTGTGTGAGTTAGGTTTCAGGCCAAGGAAGCCTTAGGCTGTTAACACAGAGAATACTTTGCCACTAGCAGAGGAGCATTTAGCGTTGTTGGTATGAATGAAATGAGCATTGTTCGTGCATCTAGAAAGCTGGATGGCAAAGCTTCTTTGTTATATGTCAGTAACTATGAGATCCAAGCAGTTTCAGAGGGGACAGAACTGGAACTTTAGTTATCCTGTCTGAACGTGAAGAGACTGAGAAATGACTTGAGAAGATTTGAAATCCAGTGCTATGATGGGGATGCTGTATAAATGTGTGTCTTTTAGGGAGGATAAGAGCTTATAAAGTCACCATTATAGATTGCTAGTCTGCCTGTGCTGAAACCGTATGAGAATCTAAGCTGTTCCTCCTCACAAGGTCCTCTGTAAATTATTATGCACCAGCTGGCAATGTGCCACATGCAAATGGATGGGCATCAGCCAAAGGATATTTCCAGAGTTTTATTCTGGGAACTGCTGCATAACTCAAATAGAGAGGTGGAAGGGTGCTCCTTCTTAAAAGTGATAATACACAATCCCTTCTATATTATTATATAGAGCCTATGTATCTCCCAGCTAATGTGCTTAGGTGGTTTTTGGATCTCTGTTCAAACAATCTGTATAGACAAAATTATAAGAGTCCTAGTCCCAAAGTCTTCTCATATGGAAAGCACTGCTAATATCAGAGAAAGGATTATTCCTTCAATAAAGGATTGACCATGGAATATCTCATGCCCTCTAACCATGCTACGGGACACATAACAGTAAAGGTATATAACTTTGCTTTTTGTAGTAGAAAACTGCTGTGGTATTGTTGAACAGAATCTGATCATCACATTTCCAGCAAAATATAACAAAATAGTCTGTGGGCCAAGGAGCTTTGCAATTCATGAATGAGAAAGTTTTATACAAACAACTGTCTGATCCCTGGCTTAGAATTTGTTATTTTTACAGTGTGATACTACTAACAAAAATAGCTCTAAATAATGCTTTCTTGTCAAGAGATCTATTTTCTCACTATATATTCATTACGAAATCATTTCAGTAACAAAACCAGTTTTTATTGCATTTTAGTTAAAGGAGTAGAATCAATAGTACTTAGTGAGCACAGCTCTGTTTCTTTACATGCAGTTTCAGCAGAAGCCCCAGCCAACAAATATAGTGAAGGTTGATTATATTCTGTATTGTCTCAGAAGGGAATATTTCACTCGTGGAAATTTGTTCTTCATGCTCATGTGAAGTAAGATCCAGATTATTTGTGAAGTCACAAGCGGAGATGTGAAACACTACCAGATTTTTTCTGATGTTTAACCTGACTTTTCCCTGCCTGTCTTACACACGTTGTGATTTGAAATTAGTACAAACTGGAGTACAGAAATTGTGAGACCCTCCTAAGTTTAAAAAGATGAAGGGAGGAGGAGGAGGGGAAGGCAAACATGAAGGAGAAATGAGTAAAACTCTCTTAATCAAAAATAGATACTGAAAAATTTTCAGGTATGTAACATTTTATACACTAATTTGCTGTTAAACTAACTTCAGCACTGCCTTGTCAAATTCTTTGCTACCATATGATGTTACATTTTAAGAGGACTGGCAAATTTACAGCTCCTCTTTTTAGCTACAGGGTAATTCTGCACCTCCTACACTGAACTGGCATTGTACTGAAGCAGTTTCTGTTCTTGAACTTCACTTATTTTGGCGTTGTGTTTGAGAGTGACAGTAGGCAGTAGTCTTATTATGGGGAGGGAAGGAGGAGGGAGTTGTTGATTTTCCACAAATGTTTGCTCAGGTACTTCATGTTTTAAAAGTTTATGCATGATTAGGAAAAGAACATTTATTAGTGACTGCATAAACACAGAAATAATCTCTTGATGAAATTCTGAACAATATAGATAGTACTTAAGCAAGTAGCTGAATGATTTATGTTCTATTACTGCCGTTCCTCACTTTTAGTGCTGTATTTCTGAATATTGGATATATTATCTATAAGTATACAGTGACCTATAAGCAAAACTAGAAAATTTCATAAGATGAGGAAAGATTAGTTTTAACTGAAAGTGAAGTGTAGTTTTATACAAAATGGAGAAGAAATGGTAACTGTTAATCTCATTACAGTAATGACTTCAGTGAAGCCATGTTTTTTTTCTGGTGTCTCAGTTTCTCTATATACAACGTGGGGTAATGCCTCCTATCAGGGCTGTGATCATATTGACATGGTGCAATGGCTCCTACGCCTTGAGTGTTGGAACGGAAGGATACAGGCTCTTTAGGAAGGACAGACGGGAGAGAGAGGAGGGGGTGTCACCTTTTATGTCAATGACTGGCTGGAGTGCATGGAGCTCCGCCTGGGGGATGAGTAGTTGACCAAGAGCTTATGGGTCAGGATTAAAGGGAGGATGGGGACAAGAGACATTATAGTGGGGGTCTGGTACAGGCCACCTGACCAGGAAGACTAAGTGGATGAGGCCCTCTATAGACAGATAGGAGCAGCCTCATGTTCACAAGCCCTGGTCCTCATGGGGGACTTCAACCACCTCGATATCTGGTGGAGGGACAACACAGCAGGGCATAAGCAATCCAGGAGGTTCCTGGAATGCGTTGACGATAATTTCCTTCTCCAAGTGATAGAGGAGCCAATGAGGAGAGGTGCTAGGCTCAACCTTGTTCTCACCAACACGGAGGGGCTGGTGGGGAATATGTAGTTCAAAGACAGCCTTGGCTGCAGTGACCATGAAATGCTGGAGTTCAAGATCTTCAGGGCAGTGAGGAGGGCACATATCAAGCTCACTACCCTGGACTTCAGGAGAGCAGACTTCAGCCTCTTCAGGGACTTGCTTGGTAGAGTCCCATGGGATAAAGCCCTGGAGGGGAGAGGGGCCCAAGAAAGCTGGCTAATATTCAAGGATCACCTCCTCCAAGCTCAGGACCAATGCATCCCAAGAAAGAGGAAGTCAGGCAAGAATGCCAGGAGGCCCACATGGATGAACAAGAGGCTCCTAGGCAAACTCAAGCAGAAAAATGAAGCCTACAGATGGTGGAAACAGGGACAGGTATCCTTGGAGGAATAGAGATAAATTGCCCAAGCAGACAGGGATCAGGTTAGGAAAGCTAAAGCCCTGATGGAATTAAACCTGGCTAGGGACATCAAGGGCAATAAGAAAAGCTTCTATAGGTATGTTGGTGATAAATGGAAGACTAGGGAAAATGTGAGCCCTCTCCAGAAGGAAACAAGAGACCTGGCTTCTCAGGATATGGATAAGGCTGAGGTACTCAATGACTTTTTTGCCTCAGTCTTCATCAGCAAGTTCTCTAGGCACACTGCCCAAGTCGCAGAAGGCAAGGGCAGGGACTGGTAGAATGAATAACTGACCACTGTAGGAGAAGATTTGGTTTGAGACCAACCTGAAGGTGCACAAGACCTGATGAGATGCATCTGGAGGTCCTGAGGGAACTGGCAGTTGCTAAGCCACTGCCCATCACATCTCAGAAGTCATGGCAGTCTGATGAAATTCCCACTGATTGGAAAAGGGGAAATGTAAACCCCTTTTTTAAAAGGGGAAAAAAAAAGAAAGACCAGGAGAACTACAGGCCAGTCTCACCTCTGTGCCTGTCAGGATCATGGAGCAGATCATCCTGGAAACTAGGCTAAGGAACATGGAAAATAAGGAGGTGACTGGTGGCAGCCAACATGGCTTCACTAAGGGCAAATCGTACCTGATGAAGTCGATGGCCTTCTATGACAGGGTTACAGTGGTGTGGGTAAGGGAAGAGCAACTGATATCATCTACCTGGATTTGTCATGCAGAACGGCATCAAATGCTTTGCACATCCTTATGTCTAAATTGGAGAGACATGGATTTGACAGATGAACCACTCAGTGGAGAAGGAACTGGATGGATGGTCACACGCAAAGAGTTGCAGTCAATGGATCGATGTCCAGGTGGAGACCAGTGATGAGTGGTGTTCCTCAGGGGTTGCTATTGGGAATGGTGCTGTTTAATATCTTTTTTTAGCAACATGGACAGTGGGATTGAGTGCACCCTCAGCAAGCACTCAGCATCAAGCACCAAGCTGTGTGGTCAACAGGCTGGAGGGAAGGGCCTTTTGACAAGGGCATGTAGTGAATAGGAGAAGAGGTAAAGGCTTTCAACTGGAAGAGGATAGATTTAGATTAGCTGAGAGGAAGAATCTCAGGGTGGTGAGGCACTGGAACAGGCTGCCCAGAGAAGTTGTGGATGCCCCATCCCTGGAAGTGTTCAAGGCAAGGTTTGATGGGGCTTTAAGCAGCCTGGTCTCATGGATGGTGTCCTTGCCCATAGCAGGAGGGTTGGAACTAGACGATCTTTAAGGTCCTTTCAAACCCAAACCACTCTATAGCATTCTGCATAGTATGTTGGTTAATTAAAAATACAAACAAAGCTTTAGATATATTGGAGTAGATATTTTAAAGATAAAAATCTAAGACTATGAATAAAAAATGGTTTCTAATAATTTAATGGATTTTAATAATTAAAATTTTTGTGTTTGAATTGGGAAAAAAAAAAAAGAAATTTGAAGGTAATGTTTTCCTAAGAAATGTGCCTGTGATTTTGTAGCCTGTGTTAACAGGTGTTGTGCAAAGTAGGCAACTGAAAGGTATGAAGTATTGAGGCAGAACTTCAGTTTATTATACAGACTAACCCATTCTAGGACATAGAGCAACTAAATGTTTTGTCAGGAAGTTGCATGCAGATATCACATATAACTAGATAGAGTTATGTGCTAGAAGAAAGGGAAGGCTGGTTGGAGTATTTTGTGATGTATTTCCCCAACCCAGTGTCTATGGTTCTGTGAAATGCATGTATTTATTTTGACAAAAAAAGTAACTGTATTATAATGGCTAGAGTCTAGTAGTTTACCATGTATATGAAATGGTGGTGGTGGGGTTTTGTGTGTTTAAATGGTGTTTTACCTTTAGTTAAGTGTTTGCACTGAGCTGGTGTTATATAGATAAATAATATGACTAAATAAACTGGAAAAGACACTGACTCCCCTAAATAATCTATATTTTCTGAAAATGTACCTCTTACATAGGGTATGAAGCTTTTTGTCCTTTTATGTCTCCTCCAGTAGCGATTTCTGTATCTGCTTTGCCTTTCATTACTGCAAAAAAACAAAGGTAGCAGACCTTAGAGTCTCAAAGCAGTCAGATGAGCTTATTTCTACCTAAAGAAAAAAATCCTTAAACTTACTGCACAGTTCTTCCATGAAGTACCCATTTGTTATCGTTTAATTTTATCTTACTTAATTTTCTTATACACAATAGTGATTCATGAACACAGCAGAGATTACTTTTCTTAAAATACTGTGTGATATATCCTAGTTTAATGAAAGTTTTCATTTTTAATTAAATTAGAGGAAAAGGCTCCCATCCTTTTTCCTTTTCCTCAGGGGAGATAACATTGTGCCATGTTATTAGCAAGTTTCCCGGGGGCGCCTTTTTGCTTTGATGAATTTGTCATAGTCGAGGAACACTGGAAGCTGGTAGCTTGCCAAAAGGCATGCATTTTAGATTTATGTTACAGCCTCTATATGGTAAAATTTAAGTGTATTGATAAAACACTGAGAAGGACATGTTTCTATTTTAGATTTAGCTAGATGTTTCCGTTCTCTGATACCTATTACATGAACCTAATGAACTTGAGCTTAGAGGAAACTAGAAAGGGAAAGGTATTGAGGGAAGAATGAGGGGAGAGAGAGTCGTAAAAGTAGTCTTCAAATACATAAGGCAGTTACTAAAAAGAATTGTATACTGTTCTCACAGTAAGGAAGAGGTGCAGTAATGGACTCAAACTGCATCAAGAAAGTTTCACATTAATCTTAAGAAAAAACCTAACAATAAGGATAAAGCAACTCTGGAACAGATTGTATAAGGAAACTGTGGATTATTCATCTTGGTGGAACACAGATCAAATGAGTTATCCATCAGAAATTGCTTTTTTGTGGCAGATTCTGCCTTGGAAAAATATCCCGCAAGATGTATTTTCCTGAGTTCACAAAGAAATCTTTAGGAAAATGTCTTTTCATAAAAAGCCTTGATGCTGAAAACTTGTGCAACAATTTGTACCCTCACGTGTGTTGGAAATGGGATTGAAAGCAGACAGATATTTCCAGGTATTGTGACTGTCAGTATAAGTAACGTAGTAATTGCTTTGAAGTTGTGGAGCTTGGTTTGGTTTTTGAAGATGACTATTTCAGCTACACTCTTTGAATAAAGCCTGGCGAAAGAGTACTTAGTATAACTTTTAAACTGATGGGAATATTCACTTTCCCCCAAGTATGTAAATATTAAAAAGCAAATTAAAATGACTTTTTTCCACCCCTGATTTTGTTGATTTTGATTCTAAAGTGCCTACCACTTCTAAGGAGAAAACATTTTATTTCAGGAAATTTTTTTATGTATAGTCTAACTCATTCTATTCTTCTCAAGGAGTAAACACCTTTGATAGGAGACAATGCATGCATCATTATTCGCATATTTTTCAGAAGTGCAGGGAGGTGCTATTGCCCACATATACCTGTTAAAACTAAACAATGTAAAGTCTGAGGTTTTATATAAACTTTTATGAGGTTATTAATCCACTTGGGTTAGAAAACAGTGTCAGAGGAATCTGGACTTTCTCTTCAACTGTTTTTTTCAGTTCATAATTTGGCCACCTCCAGGAAATTAACTCGACCTGAAAAATGTGTCTTTGTGCAGTATCACTTCTGATATCTTTACATGGTAGAAAGTGGGGAGTGAAAAAACAGCAGTCAGCCCCTTTCATACTGGCATGTTGAAAAATGGTCATAGCAAGGCCACTGTTCAGTTGTTGTGGTGCATATCAAGACTACGGTAATGGATGTCGTTATGGTGACTAGAATTTGGGGAAGTCCATTGGGGAATCTTAAAAACTAAGCAAAACTGGCAATGCCAGGGCAAGTGAAAGCTGTTGCAGGCTACTGGGAGGGCATGCAAATGAAACCAATGAACTTGAAGGAAAACGATCTGTCACAACTGATTGCCTTTTCAAATCATCCCCTCAAAATTCCTCAAAGAGCAAAAGAACAAAAACAGTGTTAAGAAGCATGAGAAACATGGTTGACAGCTGGCTGAACATAAGCCAGCAGTGTGCCCAGGTGGCCCAGAAGGCAAACAGCATCTGGCTTGTATCAGGAATAGTGTGGTCAGCAGCAGGAGAGAAGTAATCTTCCCCCTGTGCTCGGCACTGGTGAGGCCGCACCTCGAGTGCTGTGTTCAGTTTTGGGCACTGCAATATAGAAAAGACATTGAGATGCTGGTGAGGGTCCAAAGAAGGACAATGAAGCTGGTGAAGGGTCTGGAGAGCAGGTCCTATGAGAAGCAGCTGAGGGAACAGGGGTTGTTCAGTCTGAAGAAAAGGAGGCTGAGGAGAGACTTTATTGCTCTCTACAACTGCCTGAAAGGAGGTTGTAGTGAGGTGGGTGTGGGTCTCTTCTCCCAAGTAACAGGCAATGGGACAAGAGGAAACGGCCTCAAGTTGTGCCAGGGGAGGTTTAGATTGGATATTAGGAAACATTTCTTTACTGAAAGGGTTGTCAGGCACTGGAACAGGCTGCCCAGGAAGGTGGTAGAGTCACCATCCCTGGAGGTATTTAAAAGATGGGTAGATGAGGTGCTTAGGGACATGGTTTAGTAGTGGTCAGGCACGGTTGGACTTGATGATGTTAAAGGTCCTTTCCAACTAAGGGATTCTATGATTCTATGAAAGATGTAGAAAAATAATACTAAAAATGTTATAATTTTAGTAAAAGAACTTGATGGTACTTTTTTTCTGGAGTACTTTTTGCAGATTGCTGCTCTCAAAAAACTTTCTATAGAAACAAAAGATAAGTTCAACAAAAATTTGAAGCATGAAAGATCTATGTAAAGAGGCAGCATAATCAGGATATTTTCATTTCAGAAAAGATTAAAATAAGAGGGAGCAAGATCCTTACCCTTTCTCATACTGAAGTGTAGAACAGATGATGTAAAGGAAAAAAATATAATGAAGTCAAGAGCTTTAAATAATTTGTCAAAAAATACATTTCCGTCTGTGACACTTGACATGATACGATCACCTTGGGCTAGCTATCCATGTACAAAGTAAGAATACTCATGATTTCTAAACCAGAATTAATATATTTATTAATACTTTTTGGCCAAATGATTTGCAGTTGTGAGGCATCTAGCAACTGAACTCATCAGAAAACAAAACTACATACCTGATTGATCCTAGCGATATTTTGGAAATTAGAGGCAAAGGATGTCTCTACTCTTGTAAATTGAAAATGCTGGTGTTCAGAGCCAAGTAGGCGAACTGTTACCTGTAGCTCTGAATTGTTGGAGCTGATCTGGCAGTCTTGACTGTGTCCTAAATGCTTCTTTTACATAATACGGGAATTAGCCCATTTCCAGTGCTGTTGCCACAGACGTTCTCAAATGCTGTCTCTTCCTGGAGGATGCGGAGTGCAGTGGACACAGACCATGCTGGTTGAACTCAAACTCAGAAAACAGGCCATAGAAGTGCTAGGCTTACTAACTGAAGCGGTAGCCACAATGATTACTATTTTAAGATGTAAACTAGGGGTGGGTACGTAAAGGCTGAATTTTAGCTCTTGTTAGAAGTAGAGGAGGTCTAAATCACCATGATTTAAAGGTTTTGCAAAACAATAGGTGCTTTATGGAAGCACCCCCTTCAAAAGCTGTATGTGAGAAAATTACTTTGTGTAATTTGTGACTAATTTTCTATTAAAACCTGAGACTCTTGAAGTTTAATTTCTAGTGAATATTTTTTTAATAAGACTTACTAGCTTTCTAATCACAGGCGTCAGAAAGTTTGTATGCTTTTGTGTGTTAGGAAAAACAGAGGAGATTATGTCTCAGGAATAATAATAATAATAAAAAAAATGATTAGAATATTGACTTTGCTCTTTGTTATCACTACTAAATGTCTTGATTCAAAACCTACACTTGAAACTGGATTATTCTGGGAAATCACCTGTCACATGAAAGTTCTTGAAATAAGGTGAGGTTTTTTTCATTTCTGTGCCAGTGCAGAACAAAAATATATTTCAAGGATATAAAACTTCACAAGATAGGGCAAAACTATGTTTTTTCTTCTGGACTATAGCAATTACAAAGAATAGTTGCCATTACTCTAAAAACATAGATCCTAAATTATATTTCCTTACTCCTGTTTCTACAAGTGAAAACTTGCTTAAGGATAAAATACAATATTGAATGAACAGCAAAATAAATGTATTTTTATTTATTTTAAATTTATAGGCATAGAACAAAGCACAGAAGGGAAGAAAAAACCCCTCAATTTCTCTCTTTTTGAAAATACTATTGTTAGAATTAATACTAATGACAACTGATAGTACAGAATTCTACAGTTCTGTCAGTGGAATCATAGAACCATAGAGTGTCCTGAGTTGGAAGAGACCCACAAGGATCATAGAGTCCCCTGTCCCTGCACAGGACAACCCCAAGACTCACACCATGTGTCTGAGGGTGATGTCCAAACGTTTCTTGAACATCGCCAGGCTTGGGGCTGTGACTGCTCCCCTGGGGAGCCTATTCCAGTGCTCCACCATCCTCTGGGTGAAGAACCTCTTCCTGATGTCCAACTTAAACCTCCCTTGGTGCATCTTCCTGCCATTCCCCCTGGTCCTACCATTGGTCGCCAGAGAGCAGAGATCAGTGCCTGCTTCCCCTCCTCCCCTTGTGAGGAAGCTGAAGACTGCAATGAGGTCTGCCCTCAGTCTCCTTTAGGCTGAACAGACCGAGTGACTTAGCCGCTCCTCATGTGGCTTCCTCTCTAAACCCTTTACCAACTTTGTGGCCCTCCTCTGGGTATTCTCCAGTAGCTTTATATCCCTTTTATACTGTGGCGCCCAAAACTGCACAGGGTACTCAAGTGTGGGGTTGCACCAGTGTGGAGTAGCTCAGGTATTGGCAGGCAGGTGTAGAACAGAGGATTTAACCTAGTGTGAACCAGGTTTGGCTTTGGTATACAGCAAGACTCTACAGTATACGTGAGAAAACAAACCAGTGAGCAAAGAATTACAGCATTCACTTCTAGAATTATCACAGTCATTAATCTGATATGTCTACCAAGTGTTAGTACAGCACATTTTTAGCAAAATTATGTGTGTGACAGAAGGAAACAACAGTGCTAACAAACAGTGAATCACTCTGGTTCTGCAAGGCTGATGTTTAGCTGACCAATTACACAGGAGCAGAATTTGCTGGCCTTGTACTCTCCACAGAATCTAGGAAATACAGAAGAGAGGAGGGGGAAAAAAGTGAACCAATAGGTGGCACAAAGCCTGTAGTACATTACTTATAGATTGGCTATTTTCCCCTGAATTCATGAATGATATTTGGAGAGCTACTTTATCTTTTTGCTCTGTAGGGAGTTTCTCCCTTCCTGTGTACAGGAAAAAAAAAAAAAAAAAGTTCTGTTTTGTGGTTAATTCCTGGTAAGCTTCAACTGAGGAAATAGACACAGAAGAACTGCAGTGGACAAAGCTAGCACACTGATAAGTGTGTGTAGAAACTTGATGTGTAAAAATGTATTTCAGTGAACAATATGATTATTTCCACAAACACCTCAGTGTTGGCTATGCATATATAAATTGTTTCCATTAACATAACCTTATCATTGTCTATAAATAACACAAAACTGCATAGCACATCAAAAAAGAAATGAAATTAGTTTCCTTCCATTCACCAATCATAGCTGCAATTGATCTCCAGTGTCTGGAAGATACAGAAGATAATACAAGAATGTCTCCATAAGGCTGTAGCACAGGGTGCAGTATGCCTAGTGTTGGGCAAGCGTTCTCTAGCCTAGCGCTGGGCTCAGCCAGGAAACCCTGCTTGGGCCGAGAGGTTTTTGTGTGGCTCTGATCCTGGCATGACAAGCTTTGCTCAGAAAGTACTGGCAAAGTACTGGGGAGAGGAAGGGATCAAAGGAACACATCAAACTAAACTGTAATATTGCTTCCAAACCTAAGCTGATTTATTTAGAGCTAGCTTTGATGTCTCTGCACTCATAGTATTAGTATTGCTGCAGAAAGTTTTCAAACATTAGCAACTAGAAAATTCATCATGTATCATACCAATTTTTTAGCGTTTAAAGGAGTCGTAAATAATGGGTGTTGATTGACTGTTACGAAGTCACACCACCGATTGCTTAAAAAGCTGCTAAAGAAAACAAGTCTTCTATGGGAAATTTCAATATTCTTTATTAAAATAGTGTTAATTCTATATGGGAGCAAAAATAGAACTTTTGAAATTCTTTTGACAGAAAAATGAGCAGTTGGAATTCTCATTAGGGGGATAGAGTAAATGACAAACTAAAAGCTCATTTAGTTTTCTTTAAATAATAAAGAGCATCTCGTATACAATACATGGGGTCTCAGGTGCAGTTCATACTATTCCACAGAGGTAGTGTTTGTTATAAACTAATAAAGCAGTCTTGCAGAATGAGGAACTATAAAATGGAGGAAAAAACCCACCCAAACCTAGCAATCAGCAACAGATCTTCAGAAGGAAGAGAGGCTGTTACTTAAGTGTGCTGTCTACTTAATGCTTTGTACCGGAATGACACCACTACAAATGCTACAATCTGATTAATTTAAATGGCAAGCATGAACATCCTAACGTTGGTAGCTTAAGCAGAAGGATGTAGTACTTCCTTAGCATTTTAGATATTTATTTCACGGTTTAGGATTGTACTTTTGAAAACAACTAATTTTTAGAGTTCATGAACTTCAGATTTTTTGTGAATTTTGAACAATGTAGTTTGGATGGGCAACTAGACATTAATGGAAGAAAGTGTCTTTCAGAGAGATGACCCTATAAATACTGTAGTGAAGATACTGAGTTACTAATGAATATAATGAATAGTAACCTAGGTACTCGGGAGAAAGAAAAAGCAATACATCATCTTATCAAGCTGATGAAATTCCCTAGTATGTCACATATAAGCATTGCCTAGAAACAGCTTGCTGAACATGCCCTTTTTCTTGGCAATGTTACTGAAAATCAGATGAGCCATAATTAAAGCTAGGTCACAAAGGAGAGAAACACTGGTTTTAATCATTATGCAATTTATATTCACGCAAATTAGTAAATCAAATGCTATTGTGTGAAGGGCAAAAGTAAAACCTTTTCAGTGCAGCCTAAATCTGACAAACTTCCCTTTAATTGTTTTGTGTGAACTGCAGACATATAATCAATTAAGTGCTCTGCTGAAAACGAAAAACCCTAGTAACTTTTTCTGTAAATTTTGTATCTTTGCTGTGCTACCATAGCATTTACATTTCCTAGATTCTTTTCCCGTGTGTGAGATGAAAAAAAAATCAGAAAAATCTCATTTATTGCTATTTTGTTACTAGCATGGTTGTTACCAGCAGTCAGTTCCAAACTACAGGAGAAGTTATGAAGTCATCTTCTTGAAAGTCATATGTAAGTACAGTATTTGGCTATTACAGCACCTTTGTGCTGGTATGCCACACGTGAGCCCTACCAACATCCTTGCTTTTTTTTTTTTTTTTTTTTTTTCCCTGCTGGCAGCACAGAGTGCTTTCAGTTACTCATTCGGATTACTTACGGGAAAAAATGCAGTAACCTTAGTTTACTTACATAGCCTTTCAGACTGTGGAGTACAAGCACTGCACAGTGTTCCCCAGAGTCTTGCTCCACTAATCTTCGACATCGACTGATCTTTAGAAGGCTTGTCGGTGGAAACAAGGATTGGGTGATGAATGCATACATTCAGCTCTTAAGGATGTGTATTTAGACCCAAGAGCTGTGAAAAACATCCAGATGCTCAGAGCATTTGTAAAAATAGACTGATCTAACTTATCAAGACATGTATCTATATCTGAGCAGATGTGATCCACCTGGTATTCGGGTCCATGTTTAATGAAGAGCTTGTTTCAACTCTTTTAAATAAAACTCTCCAGAGTTTTGTGTTGTTTATATTTGTAGGAAAACCAAAACCTACTCATTTCGACAATTTGACAAAAATGTCAATACTTCTTGGCTTTTACTCAGCACTTTCTAAATAATCCTGGAGATCAGACAGGTACCTAGAGGATGTGTCTCAGATACAGGTATTTTCTTTATTACCAGCAAGTACTTTCACTCAGAGATTTGTGGTGCTAATCATGAAATTAACGCATTGCTCTGTCTTTCAGTCAGTCCTCTGAACTTTGCCATCATGGTAGTATCACTCCACACAGTTTACTTTGAACAGTGTAGCTGATGAGAGAAAATTACCCCATGATCCCTTTCAGTTGCCTATTCTTCAGCAAGTCTACACCATGTTTGTGTTTCAGGGTCGTGTCTGTGTTTGGTATGTGTGCACTGAGCCGGTCACAGTGCGGTCCTTGTCCTGAGTGTTGGGAGAGATGTGGGAGAGTGCCATCTCACCCAAGCAGGCTGAAAGAAAAGTCAGGCACATAAGCATGCGGAGTTCACCACGCTGTACCCTTCAGACTGGTAAACGAGGTGACCAGACTTGCATAACATGAACATACCTACAATATGGTTTAGCGTAGTCATGCTTTATACTTGGAAGAATGAAACCATGGGATGAAAAGCGATCTGGACTGGCAGAGCTGTAGGAAGAAAAGGCATAAACAGTGTATGTTCCAGTCACCATTAACTGCTTGGGCAGAGGTACAGGACTGGGAGTTGGAAGGCATTTGTAACCTGGGGGACAATGATACAGTGTATCTGCTCTCACTGTATGACCCAAGAAATTATTTATTCCCTTGTATTCCTCTTTGTACAAGGTGCAGCACTACACTTTGATCAAAATGAATATTTCACTTCCAAGTTATGGTATCAGAGGATTAAAAAAAATAAAATGAAAAGAAAATATATTACTTTTAGAAATAGTTTACAACCTGCTGATGTTAAAAGTTTTCAGCAAATTTAAAACTGGAAAACCACGTATCCCACCATTTAGTGGTTCTAGTCTATAACCTTATTTAGATAGGATACTTCCTTATTGATATTTACTTATACTTTGCATGATCTGTTTGTTATCTGTAGTCTGGCAGAAGTTGCTTGTAACAAGAAGCCTTTTTAGGACATGTGAAACTAGCCAATCCTTCTCAGTGGTGTTTATCCTGATATTTGTTTTTGTGTGTTTGGTTTTGGTTTTTTTTTTTTGTTTGGTTTGCTTTGGTTTTTGGGGTATTTGTTTTTTTTCTTTAAAGTTATAAATTATGTTATTTCTACTTATTTGCCAGTTTAGATGATACAACTTTTATCCTTGGCTTTGACAACAGATAGTTAAACTGTGTTCTTGAATGGAGTTTAAATTTCATACATCCCATTCAGTTCTGTTCATGTATTGCTTATTCTTTTCTGTAGATAAAGTTCATTTCAACATAAAAAGCTAATACTCGGTTTGTGCTGTTTGACTCTATGAACCTTACATATCTCTTTCAGAAAACACAGCTTAGCAGGTGGACTAGTATCTATCACCTTTGATATTGCATATGGAACAAAAGTGCTATCCTATGTCATATTCAAAGAAGTATCCTTAGTATTGAAGTGATAAATGTGCCTGTAAGAAAAAGCTATGCATTCACAAGTAGCTGACTAGATATAGTTTCAGGTAAAAGCCAATCTCAGATATCATATTACCTATGAGAAATACAGTAAAATTCACTTAAAACTGATATGGTTACAATCCTTTAAACCATAACATGACCACTGAATTAAAATATGAATTAACAAGTTTTTAATAAAAATACACTGAATATCTTCATGAATGAACCTATCATAAGTTACAAATGACTTGGTTTTTTTGTGAAGGATTTAATGAGTTCATTTACTAAGCCTGAATGTGAGAAATGAAAGGCAAGCATACAAATGTTTAGTATGTGAAATGCTGTATAGAAAGTCCTTTTTGAGCTATATATTTTGAGCTAATAGCCAAAATATGTTACTGTAACATACAGATTTGCATATCCAGTGCATTTGAAGAGTTATAATCTGTAAATGATAATGCTGGGTGATGGAATCTGATGTAGAGAAGTCATATCTTGTCTGTGATTCCACCCACAGAGTAATGGAATCTGTAAGTCATATCAACTTCTTCTGAAGGCGTGTAACAGTCCTCGTGCTGATCTGCTAAAATGTGTGAATCCTGTTCTACTGAGATTTCACTGCTACATACTATATTGCAGACAATGATTGAAAGTAGACACTGACATGTTCTAGAGAAAATTATAATCAGAAGTGTTCTTTTTTGATATTTCATCAGCATGTCCTCTGACACAGTCTAATTTACCATTCATTTTCCACTATTTTCTAGTAACCTAATATAAATACGAATCATACAAACACTTATGTAAACTGTATAAGGTCATCAATCTATCACACTGACCTGTCATGGTTATTTTGTGCCATTATTCTTAACCTATTGGGTTCCTCCAGAATGATATAAAACCGGTGCAGAGAGAAGCAACACTGAACAGCTAGGAAGTTGAAGCGTTTTAAATACTGTTTTCATTCCACTGAACAAAGGTAATAAGTTAATATATAGAGGACACAAAATAGAGTAAAGCTCATTAAATTACACTTCTCTGAACAACCTTATTGAACTGAAGTAGTCAGTAAGGGTTCTACAGAGAGATTATGGATGTGTTTCTGTGGATGACTGCAAACAGAAGACAGCTAATTACGCTTGTGCTCAGAGCTCACCGGATGTGAACTATCTGTAGTTCAGGAGCTATGTAGCTCTAATTGTGTCAAAAAGCGTTTTTAAAAAAAGCTGTGTTTGTTCATCTTTATAAACATACAATTAGCTATTGATTCCTAAAGGAAGCATACCTTCACTCTAAGTGCTCTGAACTCCTAATCTATTCCCGTTCCAAAATAGAGGTATCTGAATTGTCTGTGCCTCACAAAGTTCTGTAGGCTTGTATATTTTTGCAAGCGCTGGCAGCCACCACTGTCATGGTGTCAACACCACAAAGGTTCCTCTCACCCGAGCTCTAGGATTTAGAGTGAATGCTTGTCTGTCCCACCTTACGTAACCCAGTTGGTTTTGTCAGGATGGGCCTGCTGAAACCAACACGAAGTGTTTTGAGTGATGAGGTGCTGCTAAGGTCTGCTTTAAACCCATTGATTAAAGCGTTTGCTTGGACAATGGAAGGTGGTCTCACACCTCTTCCTTACAAAATCTTTTATCAGGGATTGGAATAGATTTAACTAACATCTCAGGTGCTATTTAAATGACCCTTATGTAAGGTTCTTAGCTCTTCTTGCTGTGAATGTGTTCTGATTTTCACACTTGGGTATTTACTGACCCATAGAGAAGGGTGAACATAGCGGTCTCTATGGTAAAGTGCACATGTGCTAAGACTTAGTTTTGAGGTCCTCACAGTGACTAGATGCTCATGTAATACAGAGCAGAGAGGTAAACTACTTTTAAATGCAAGTGCTTGGGGTAATCTCTTGGAAGTTCAGATGCTTCATGTAATAAGGCCTCTTAGAGATGTTCTTTTTGTTTATTTTTTCCCTCCCATTATATAGCTGAATGGCTTACCCAGTGAGTTACTGGTGTTAAGTATGGGCTGCATTTCACTTTTTGAAGCAGTTGTCTAAGAAGGAGCTAATTGGTGTAGCAACTTAATCTTAGGTATGATTCATGACTGTGAGTCTGTAGGGGAGAGAGAAGATTCATTCCAGTCGTCTTTTTCTTTTTCTTTT
>KL276279.1:94756-107130 GCA_000699545.1 Podiceps cristatus
GCCTCCAAATAAAAATCTGTTGAAAACTACTCATTTGTCCACCTTGTTATAACTAAATTTTAAATCTTGATGTTGGAACCAGCTCCTAAGTAGATCCTGATCATCCTTAACTTTTAATAAGTTACATCTGATAGAATATTATGCAGTATTATAGTGTGGTATACTTTGCAAATGTAATGAAGTCAACCTGAGACTTCACTGCAACATTGCTCTTAAGTCTGTGTTGACAAATGCACAGACTTTAAGAGTCTTTTGTGAGCTATAAATATGTGGATTAGCAAAGTGCCCATTTTATACACTGAGGGGATTCTGACAACAACATAATAAACAACAAAGCCTCACTAATGCAATATGTATTATGGTCCTGGTCACAGTTAGCGGTTTTTTGTTTAATGGATTAGGCCATATTGTGTGCATACTTCAACCCACTCAATTTTTCTTCAGGTGATTTAGTAGCAATTTATATTGCCTTGTTTCTGTTTTGTTTTTTTTTTTTTTTTTTTTTTTTTTTGTTACTGTTTTTTTTTTCTTGCTCTTTTTTATTATTTTTTTTTTAATTCCAATTACTATATTTTTTCTTGGTTACCTGTGGTTGTTATTTGGAGATGGGAAAATTTTTGACTCCATGTTTGCTCATGAAATTTCATTTACATAAATGTTATACCTACAAGGCAAACTTTGCAATTTGAATATTGATATTAAGGATGTGATGAATATTTTCTATAATAAAAGCTGAAATATTGATTAAATGTTGAAATTGTCTTTCCCATATGCTTAAATCTTATAGGCAAATCTTATACTGAGTTTGAAGCATGGAGGAATAAAGATCATGTTATCATAGTCTTATGATGCCACACGTCAAATATTCTATCACTACCTTAGTGCTAATATTGCTATTACAAGAGGTTCTTCCAGGATCACTGCCACTGATATTTTTCTTTATCCAAAAGTTTACTTATCATGTTTTTAATTTAAATCCTAGTGCTTTAATTATATTAAAACAGTTTATATAAGAATATAACTAAATCAGTACTGAGTGCAAGTCTTCCAAGGCTTCCACTTATGACTGACCTTGCTTCATAGAACAGTCTACCTGTTAAAGTGCCACTACAGTTCCAAAAGCGTTGAATGTAGTTTAGCCACATCATTCTTGGATGATGGTCATCTGAAGAGAGTTGTCATATTTCCCTATTAATGCTCTGTGAAGCTGAAGAGACAAACCCACAATTTTTCTTCAACTCAAGTCATGTACCTCCCATTCTTCAGGAATACTGAATCTAAAAAAATATGCTTACAATCATGTAATTTTGAAGATTCCTTTTTGTTCAAATGTGATTCAAATGTGAATGACGAAAGACTTTTTTTCTTGTCAGTGTCATCATTAACACAGATGACCTGCTGGTGACTTTCTCGAATGAAAAAAAGTCCCCATTGTTTCATGAGATGTTTCTTGTTTATCCTTCAGAGAATACAAAACTGCGTCTTCTGATCTTGCATTTCTGCTTGCCATGTTTAACACTTGACCTCAGACAAAACTCTGAATTATTATAGTTATTCTTTAACAGATCTGAAAGAGACATTAAATCTTATTTATTTCTAAAGCTTTGACAGAAAAGTACAGGTTGTGTCACTGGATTTTTGAAGTTCACTTTGAACAGAAATTAAAGCTGCCTTTAATTTCCTTAACACTGAAACTTGAATCAGCTAATTCTGCCTAGGCAATTGGAGAGGTTGCTGGAAAGTAGATAGGACTAATACTGGGTGAGAGATTAGATTGTACCCTGAATTTCTTTGTTTTAAGAAACACCAGTGAGTTGTCAGAAGCATTCCAATAGCTCTAAAAGTTATTGTGCTATCAGTTATGCCTGTCTTCTTTCCTCTGATCCTTTTAAAGTCCACTGAGTAAGTTGTAGAGGGCTGCTGTGCAGCAACGGTGATACAGGTGCTTTCCACGTGTGTAAGGAAACTAGAGACTAAGCATTGCCGTGTTCTCACAAGACAAGAGAAATGAAGGCTAATGCAGAGATCATTTCATATAGCAATGCACTCTTCTGTCTTGCATCAATATTGAGAAATCAGCGCTTGGCAGAAAACATTACTCTCCACTGTGGCACTTTTCATACTAAAACTTGTTTCTCTAAGTACATGGTAATGTTGTACACTCAATAGAGTGTCATCTGAATTTGGCAGAACACAGATCGGATTTAGCTTTTGTCATTAGTTTTGAACTAAAGAAGAAAAGGTGAAGAATTATGAGCAAGTTTCTTATGGAAATGTTCTGTATTGTACAACTTCATAGCTCTGTAAATTTGTAAAAAGTTCACATTGAGTTTATCTAATATTTTCCCTCCAGATTAGCAGGGTGTGAACTGTCTTTCAGAGAGAATTATGCTATTGAAGCAATCAATTCCTTTATTGACTTTAGGGTAATACTCTGATCTCTTGTGCCAGATTCTTTTATCTCAGAAAAGTTTCAAATTCTAAGGAAGTAAATTATGGTCTATAATTGGATACTAATTCTTATGTGGTTTTGTTTCTGACAAAAACAGTAGATAGGAAGGAGAATACAGCAGCAGATATGACTTGTGATATAAATCCTATTTTTGGCCATTTAATGAAGTAATTTATCAGAATAACAGCATAGTGGCAGTCATTTTGCGATCAAGTTAACCTACAAATGTCAATGACTTTTTTTTTTTTCCCTTTCTGAATCATGTAAACAGAAGATGTCTAATGACAATACCTGAGCCATCAGTGTCTTAGTGTAAGTAACATAAACCTGAAGAACTTCTCTAACTTGAACATTCAGCCCTAGCTATCATTATGGATTCTGGAGATCCATATCTTTAGTAATGCATATAAATTTTTCCTGAGGTCCCCTAAATGAAACATTTATCAAGTGGTTTGTATCACAAATAGGAAGTTCATTTTATAATATATTGTATGTTGGGAATCAAAGATATTGGGATAGCTAAACCGTTTCAACGTCAGATGGATAGCTTCTGTATCAATCTGTAAATTAATCTTCTGTAATTGCAGTAGTGATGCCAGTAACATATGGCACTGCCATTTATATTATCGTTTGTACTTCGTCTGGTGAAGATAGGTGTAGGTGAGAACAGACTAGCAGTCATCCATCACCACCTAGTTCTCGGTCATTACTTTGCATCGTATATAAAGAGAAGTAATCTTGCTGGTAGATCATCAAATACAACCTCTTTCAGAGCAAAGCAAGCGTTCATTTCAGTGTGCAGAAATTGGAGCAAGTGTGGTTGAAGGCCAGTATGGGTAAACATAGAGTTCCTGACTGACCTCTAACACAAAAAAAGCTAGGAAGCAGGTGGAAGCTGGGACAGGCTATTTGAGAAGAATCCAAAGGCATTGCCCATGCATATAAGAATGCAGTCAGGAAAGCCAAAGCTCAACTGGAGCTGAAACTAGCGAAGGACCCGAGGGGCACTCAGAAGGGTAAAAAGAAGGCTAAGGAGAATGTGGGTCCTTTGCTCAGTGGGACAGGGGACTTAGTGACAAGGGACAGGGAAAAGGTTGAAGAGTAAAATAGAACAGAATATGACAGAATAGGATGGAATACAATATTTCAGTTGCAAGGGACCTACCATGATCGATTCCAACTGTCTCAAAACTTCATGGATGACCAAAAGTTAAAGCATGTTATTAAGGGCATTGTCCAAATGCATCTTAAACACTGTCAGGCTTGGGGCATTGATTGCCTCTGTAGGAAGCCTGTTCCAGTGTTTAACCACCCTCTTGGTAAAGAAATGCTTCCTAATATCCAGTCTAAACCTCCCCTTGCGCAGCTTTGAACCATTCCCATGTGTCCTGTCACTGGATACCAGACAGATCAGCACTTCCCTCTTCACTTCCCCTCCTCAGGAAGCTGTAGAGAGCAATGAGGTTGCCCCTCAGCCTCATTTTCTCCAAACTAGACAAGCCCTGAGTCCTTAATCGCTCCTCATAGGACATTCCAACCTTTCATCAGCTTTCTTGCCCTCCTCTGGACGCATTCAAGGACCTTACATATTTCTTAAATTGTGGGGCCCAGAACTGCACACAGTACTCAAGGTGAGGCTGCACCAATGGTGAATACAGTGGGATAGTCATCCCTTTTGATTATGCTGTGTTTGATGCACCCCAGGATGTGGTTTGCCCTCTTGGCTGCCAGGACACACTGCTGACTCGTATTGAGCCTGCTGTTGATCCGCACCCCGAGATCCCTTTCTGCAGGGCTGTTCTCCAGACACTCCTCTCCCAATTTATACATGTGCCCAGCATTATTCCATCCTGTGTGCAGAATCTGTCAGTTGGACTTGTTAAATTTCATCCCGCATTGCCCAATGCTCCAGTCTATCTAGATCCCTCTGCAAGGCACCTTGTCCCTTGAAAGAGTCAATGGCACCTTCCAGTTTGGTATCCTCAACAACCTTGCTAATGGGGTATTCAACTCCTGCATCCAGATTGTTGATAAATATGTTGAACAGAACTAGCCCTACAATTGAACCCTGAGGATCATCACTGGTAACTGATTCCCAGCCAGATGTAGCCCCATTCACTGCAACCCTTTGAGCTCTGCTCTTCAACCAGTTCTTCAAACAGTGCACTGTGAACCTGGACAATTTGTCCAGAAGGATGTTGTGAGGGATAATATCAAAAGCCTTACTAAAATCCAGGAAAACTACATCCACCTCTGTCGTGGCAGTACAGTCTCACATAGCTTCTTTATTATCAAATTGGTAAGTTAAGGGCCAGATAGGTGAAAAGTAAGGTGGGTGGACAGCTGACCGACATACTGGAATGAAAGAGGTGTGATTAGTGATGCATAATCCAGCTGGTGCCCAGAAACCAGTAGCATTCCTCAAGAGTCAGTACCAAGACCGACACAATTAAGTGTTTATTTTAATGATCTAGATGAAAGGATGGAGTGCACTCTTGGCAAGTTTGTGGACAATATCTAATTGACAATGCTGGGGTAGCAGCAGTTGATCTTCCATCAGAGTGACCCGGACTAGCTAGAGAAATGGACTGACAGGACTGTCATGAAGTTCAAAAAAAGCAAATAAAAAGTCTTGTATTGAGGATGGAACAACCCTCTTCAACAGTATAGGCTGGGGATTGACTCTAGGAAGAAACTCTGCAGAAGAGGGTGTGGGAGCACTTGATACATAAGAAGAGGCTGAGAAGTTTGGGATTATTGAGCTTTAAGAAGAGAAGGCAAACAGGAGACCTTATTGCTGTCTACAACTACCCAACTGGAGCATGGCAAGAAGATGAAACAAGACTATATGGAGGCGCACAGCAATAGGATGAGAGACAACAGATGCAGTCAGAATGTGAGAAATATAAAAAATTGCTATGAGGGCAGTCAGGTGCTGGAACAAGTTGCTGAGAGGTGTCCATCTTTGGAGATGTTCAAGACTGTATTGGGTACAGCCCTGGACAACCTGATGTAAATAGACCTGTTTTTGGTAGGGAGTTGGGCTCGATGACCTCCAGAGGCCCCTACTAACCTAGACTATTCTATCACTCTATGATTATTTTTTCATTTCATATTCACAGTCATTTTTAAAATTTTCTGCCAGAATATAAATTTCCATTTTTTTCTTTAGTTCATTCACAAGAAAGTGGTTTTGAACAGTGAGACAGTTCTACCTGAAGTTCTCAAAATATTTCTGACAGAGATGTAGTGGTCTTCCAAGGGTTGGTCTCAGTACATATTGTGAGATATTTGCTATCATAATGATTCTAACACGGGATCAAAGTATGTAGGTACTCAGTTTGAGACTATTTAGATTTGAGGCATAAAATGTTTGCTACTCAAAATAAAAGTTTCAAGCATTTATCTATGAAACATAAAGTTCCTTTTGGTAGTGGAACCTTTGCAAGAATTGGGTGTCTTTTTATAAATAATTTAACATCAAGAAAGGCTACACTTCTGAACATAAATTTCTCCCCTTTTTATTTGCAGAATATATTGAACTAACTGTATCCTATTGCACCTAAGATTGCTTTTAGAAATTTTATATTTATTGCATATACTTTTTAGCATATATGAACTTCATTTACTCAGTGTTGTTTTTCCCCATGGTGTCTTGTGGAATCTTTGAAGTAATCAACAGTTATAGAACTCTGCGCTCTATAACTTACAGTTTGAAAATTACACCTCTAAAGCACTGCAAATAAATAGATGTCCATAGAGACGGCTTAGCTGATGCTTAAAAGTATCACCTTGTTTTCCTGATAGGCTAGGAGCTTTGCACTACATATAATTTCCTCCATGATATACTGGAACCATTTTTATCCCAATTTAAAACAGTAAGTAATATCTAGCACAGTTATTTGTTATTTAGCTAGTGTATAATGACAAATCTTAGCAAAATGCCCAGTATTGCTAAACTGTTTGAATTTAGCTTCCTTTGGATACCATATGGTATAACTTGTAATTTGTTGCATACATTCACAGAAGCAGTATTACTGTTTGTTTATATTAAATTTACTGAGGTTTTGGTTCTCTGCAGTCTTGCAGTTTTCAATAATAAGTTTTTTTAAGTTTTCTTCTGTAGCCATTGAATCACTTGAGCAGTTCTCTTACCATTTCTGCTATTCACAGAATCACAGAATGGTAGGGGTTGGAAGGGACCTCTGGAGATCACCTAGTCCAACCCCCTGCTAGAGCAGGGTCACCCAGAGCAGGTTGCACAGGAACGTGTCCAGGCGGGGTTTGAATCTCTCCAGAGCAGGAGACCCCACACCTCTCTGGGCAGCCTGTGCCAGGGCTCTGTCACCCTCACAGCAAAGAAGTTTTTCTTCGTATTCAGACAGAACTTCCTGTGTTCCAGCTTGCCCCTGTTGCCCCTTGTCCTGTCGCTGGGCACTACGGAAAATAGTCTGGCCCTGTCCTCTTGACACCCACGCTTGAGATATTGATAAGCATTGGTGAGGTCCCCTCTCAGTCTTCCCTTCCTCAGGCTGAACAGCCCCAGCTCCCTCAGCCTTTCCCCATAGGAGAGATGCTTCAGTCCCCTCATTTTTGTAGCCCTCCCCTGGACTCTCTCCAGTAGTTCCTTTTCTTTCTGAAATTGGGGAGCCCAGACCTGGACACAGGACTCCAGATGGGGCCTCACTAGGGCAGAGTAGAGAGGGAGGAGAACATCCCCTGACCTGCTGGCCACGCTTTTCTTAATGCACCCCAGGATGCTACTGGCCTTCCTAGTCACAAGGGCACATTGCTGGCTCATGGTTAGTTTGTCATCCACCAGGACATCCAGGTCCTTCTCTGCAGAGCTGCTTTCCAGGAGGTCAACCCCTAACCTGTACCAGTGCATGGGGTTATTCCTCCCAGATGCAGGACTCTGCACTTGCCCTTGTTGAACCTCATGAGGTTCCTCTTCATCCAACCCTCCAGACTGTCCAGGTCTTGCTGAATGGCAGCGCAGCCTTCTGGGCTATCAGCCACTCCTCCCAGTTTCATGTCATCGGCAAACTTACTGAGGGGACACTCTGTCCCTTCCTCTGGGTCGCTGATGAATACATTGAACAGTCTGGGCCCAGTACCGACCCCTGGGGAACACTGCTGTACTGTATTGCAACTGTATTGCTGTTGCTGACTGCCTGACTAGCAGCAGTTGTGTTATGTTAGGTGTGGTTCAAGAAGGGAGGTCAATGTAAGATGTAATTGATCTTTTTTCAGAATGCTGTCAAATATTTCATTTGCCACATTTCTAAATTTGTATGTAGCTAAAAATTCTTTAAAAGTAAGGATATTGATTCACCCATTTTCTGTCCATTTTCACAGACTTTATAGCAATGAACTATAATGTATATGTTCAGCACAGGAACATTAATTAAGGCTAGGAGAACAGTGTCATATTTCTCAGCAGCCAGAAGAAATGTAGAACTCTATGGTCTTTCTATCCAATATATCATATAAGCAGAGAAAAGTTTCTTTTGAAAACTCTTTAACAATAATTACAAGACAGCTATAGTTAGGGGCTGCGGAGATATCCTTTTCAGCATTTTTCAGATATATTTTTAGCAAGTTTATTTGATGATTACATAGCAGTTGGTGTGAAGCCTGACTAAAGCTACAATAAATCAAGATGGTAGACCACACACCCAAGAGAGGCGAACCCTTCCTGAGGGATTACCTCTTTAATTCAGTATTGATCACCATTGTGCTTCTATGGAAATTAAGCTAAAATATAAAAGAGTAAATAGTTCTTCCACAGCCTTTAAAGAAAACAGAGACATCATATGTTTTAGAGGAGGCTCCTCTTCTCATCTTCTTACTATTTTAACTCATGTCAACATAGAGTAATGAAACTGCAAAGTAGACTTGAATGTAGTTTATTATATGTTGCATGAACACAAACTGTGTATTACACTTCAGGCAAAATAAAAATAAGGAGTTCTCAGGATGTAGCTGGTAGTTAAAACATTGTAATTTGGGAGAAATTGGGTTTTTTTGCAAGCCATAGTCTAGAATTCAGTTTCATATCGTATTGTAATATAACAAGGAAATCTACTGTTTATTCCAACTAGCAATTTATGTGTTTGCTTTTCTGAATTATGGCTTGTTAACTGCAGCATATGCATTACAAGAGACAAAAGCACTTTTGGTAAAGCTGTACTGTTGTCCAAACTCAGCAGTTGCAGTATGCTATCTCTCTTTTCTGAGAAATTACCTTTTCTTGTCTGTAGTTCTATCTTTCATGGAAAATATTTTTGATACTATACATTTTCCTGTCTTGATTAATAGAAAACCAAAGAATGACTTTATTAGTAGAATGTACTAAAGAAGAGGAACAAAACCCTCAGAAACATAATATAGTTGATTGATTATGTTTCTTTATTGGAAGAAGCCGAGAGATTGCTGAGGCCTGCATTACTTGTTTTTGTTGGCAGGATCCCCTGAAATAAGTCTCCACAATGAGTCTAGAATGTCCTGTTCATGGATTGTGCCAGCATTCATTATCGTTTCTTAACAGGCTGTGAATCATTGCTTCACATTTTCTTTTGTGTTTTTGTTTGGTTTGGTTTGGTTTGGGTTTTGGGTGTAAGGTGGTGGTGGTGGTGGTTGGGTTTTTTCCCCTTTCGTCATTCATCTGTATTTTTTCAGTCTGTAGAGTGCAGTGATGTTGTTTGCTGTAATTTGGAGATATGCTTTTTATCGTTTTATGAGATACAGCTTTTGGATATTTGCCTTTTAGTGACACTGTAACAGCTTTATGCAACTATAAAGAATAACATTGGATTTTTAATAAATAATACTAATATTAATAAAATAAGGGGTTTACCAGAATTTTGGGGTTAGATGAGGACAGTAATGCTTGAAAATTATTGTTTGATGCTTGTTTTTTATAGAATTGGTAATAATACTAGTTAGCTTATACAGCATAAAAAAATCAAAGGAGTTCAGAAACTGTAGCTGTTTCAATATTGAAGATGAGGTATGCTGCTATAATGAGATGAAAAACATTACACCTGGCCATTCTGAGTTTTTTGTCTGGATAAACAAAACAATTCAGATTTTTGTCACAAGTAATAATGAGATTGAAGATTGTAATGAAGTCATGAAAGACAGACTTCAGTGTGCAGAAGACCCATAAACATACAAGCAGTGGATTAATTTAGTATTGTGGAGAAAGAGCAAAGGAATTTTTTGGCATTTTTTTCTGGGAAAAGGAAAAAGGAAGAAGAAACTAAGAAAGAAGTTTGGTGGTAGTGCAAGCTCTCCAGACAAAGGAGGAGTGAGGTAGCTCTCATTTTGGAAACAGTGTCACTGAGTTAACAGAATGTGATAGCTGAGATGACAGTGATGCTACTATCAACATACTGCTTCTGTTTCTCAGGCTATTTGAGAAAAGATTGGTCAGTTGTCTGCACATAGACCTCTGTGGTGCTTTTGAGGTGCATTCAATGATGCTGAGCTCACAGGAGACATCTGTTGCATTGGGAACACAACATGCTGATACAGGTTAATAGAGCCCTGGGCATCTTCACTTTGAGTAACCTTGTATGTGTCTGTGAGTATAAATTAGTTTCCATACTTTGCTATTTATATGCAGGGAAACTGTTTTTTCCCTTTGTTTTCAGGACATTTTGTGAAGGGTGACTTGTAATAAAAATTCTGTAGACCAAATTAGGTTTTTATTGACACTTCTACAACCCCTGTGCTTTCCCTGAGGAATGTTTTAACGTACTTTCATTTTGTTCTTTTGAAGATCAAGAAGATGCATGTGCTATGGCAGGCCTGTAGAAGCTAAAAACATTAACATTTATTTGTGTGTTCAGCATAGATATATGACTGTGTTCATCCCACAGGCCCAAAACCGAAATGGCTTCGCCAGGAACATGGTTGCTGTAGATTGTTTTTATAGTTGATATACAGATATAGAGAATCACTCAATCCTTGAAACACTTGAACCATGTTCTGAAGGTGCCTTTTTTCCCCTCTCCTGATTAAAAAAGTACCTAGGATGACTTTGACATTCCAGTTAAATGCCTAAAACTATTAAGGATAAACGAGGACTATGTTGCCCTGGAAAGTAAACAGGACTATTTCCACTGCCTAAGAATATAAAACATCATGCTAAGTCTTATTACATATTTATTTATGTCTATATTCCCCGCTTTTTTTCATTACTTGGCCCATTTTCATAGAATCATAGAATAGAATCATAGAAAGATTTGGATTGGAAGGGACTTGAAGATCCTCTAGTGCCAACCTCCCTGCCATGGATGGGCAGGGACATCTTTCCACTAGACCAGGTTGCTCAGAGCCCTGTCCAGCTTGGCCTTGAACACTTCCAGGGATGGGGCATCCACAGATTCTCTGGGCAGCCTGTTCCAGTGCCTCACCACCCTCAGAGTGAAGGATTTCTTCCTCATAGCTAATCTAAATCTGCCTTCCTTCAGTTTAAAGCCATCTCGCCTTGTCCTTTCACTACATGCCCTTGTAAAAAGCCCCTCTCCATCCTTCCTGTAGGCCCCTTCAGGTACTGGAAGGCTGCTAGAAGGTCACCCTGGAGCCTTCTCTTCTTCAGGCTGAACAACCCCGACTCTCTCAGCCTGTCTTCATAGGAGAGGTGCTCCAGCCCTCGGATCATCTTTGTGGCCCTCCTCTGGACCCACTCCAACACATCCTTGTCCTTTTTCTGTTGAGGGCCCCAGAGCAGGACGCAACACTCCAGGTGGTGTCTCACCACAGCAGAGCAGAGGGGCAGAATCATCTCCCTTGACCTGCTGGCCATGCTGCTTCTGATGCAACCCAGGATATGGTTGGCTTCCTGGGCTGCACAAGCGCACATTGCTGGCTGAAGTTAAGTTTCTCCTCCACCACTACCCCCAGTTCTTCTCCTCAGGGCTGCTCTGAAGGCATTCACCGCCCAGCCTGTACCTGTGCTTGGGATTGCCCCAACCTACATGGAGGACCTTGCACTTGGCTCTGTTCAACTTCCTACGGTTCACACAGGCCCACCTCTCAAGCCTGTCAAGGTCCCTCTGAATGGCATCCCTTCCCTCCAGCGTGTCAGTCGCACCACACAGCTCGGTGTCATTGAAAAACTTGCTGAGGGTGCACTCAGTCCCACTGTCCATGTTGCCAACAAAGATGTTAAACAGCACCAGTCCCAGCACTGACCAGTGATGACTGAACGCCAGTCATCACTGGTCTCCACCTGGACATCGATCCATTGAGGGCAACTCTTTGGGTGCGGCCATCCAGCCAGTTCCTTATCCAACGAGTGGTCCATCTGTCAAATCCATGTCCCTCCAGTTTAGAGACCAGAATGTCATCTGGGACAGTGTTGAATGCCTTGCACAAGTCCATGCAGATGATGTCAGTTGGCTGCCCCCTATCCAGCAATGCTGTATGCTGTAACCTCGTCATAGAAGCCTGACAAGTTCGCCGAGCACGATTTGCCCTTGGTGAAGCCATGTTGGCTGTCCCCAGTCACCTCCCTGTTGTCCATTTGCCTTAGCATGGTTTTGAGGAGGATTTACTCCATCATCTTGACAGACACAGAGGTGAGGCTGACTTGCCTGTAGTTCCCTGGGTCCTCCTTTTTTCCCTTTTTAAAAATGGGGGTGATGTTGCCCCTTCTCCAGTTAGCAGAAACCTCACCAGACTGCTACGACCTTTCAAATAAGATGGAGAGTGGCTTGGCAACTTCGTCCACCAGTTCCCTCAGGACCCGTGGATGCACCTCAGGATCCATGGACTTGTGCACCTTCAGGTTCCTTAGGTACTCTTGAACCTGGTCTTCTCCTACAGTTGGCTTTTCTTCATTCTTCCAGTCCCCATCTTGAGGACCCCCAACTTGGGTAGCGTGGCTACAGGGCCTGCCGGTGTAGGAGCA
>KL276279.1:107451-135136 GCA_000699545.1 Podiceps cristatus
TAAGAAGGAGAGTGTCTTGGCAACTTCGTCCACCAGTTCCCTCAGGACCCATGGTTGCACCTCATCAGGACCCATGGACTTGTGCACATTCATGTTCCTTAGGTACTCTTGAACCTTGACTTCTCCTACAATGGGTGGTTCTTTGTTCTTCCAGTTCCTGTCTTGGGGACCCCTGAATTGGGCGGGGTGTGGCTAGTGCCCTTGCTGTTGGAGAATGAGGAATAAAAGTGGTTAAGCACCGCAGCTTTCTCTGTGTCCCGAGTATCCAGGTCTCCTGCTTCCATCTGGAGATGGCCCACGTTCTCCCTGGTCCTCCTTTTATCTTGACATGCCTAGAAAATGCTTTCTTGTTGCCCTTGACATCCCTGGCCAGGTTTAATTCCATCAGGGCTTTGGCTTTCCTAACCTGCTCCCTGACTACTCGGACAATTTCTCTGTATTCCTTCCAAGCTACCTGTCCTTGCTTCCACCCTCTGTAGGCTTTCTTTTTCTGCTTGAGCTTGCCTAGGAGCTCCTTGTTCATCCATGGAGGCCTCCTGGGCATTTTTGCTTCATTTCCTCCTTTTTGGGATGCATCACTCCTGAGCTTGGAGGAGGTGATCCTTGAATATTAGCCAGCTTTCTTGGGCCCCTCTTCCCTCTAGGGCTTCATCCCAAGCTACACTACCAAACAGATCCCTGAGGAGGCCAAAGTCTGCTCTCCTGAAGTCCAGGCAGCGAGCTTGCTGCATGCCCTCTTCGCTTCCCTGAGGATCTTGAACTCCACCATTTTGTGGTCACTTCCGCCAAGGTGGCCCTTGAGCTTCACATTCCCCACCAGCCCCTCCTTGTTGGTAAGAACAAAGTCTAGCACAGCACCTCTCTTCATGGGCTCCTCTGTCACTGGGTGGAGGAAGCTATCATCAACACACTCCAGGAACCTCCTGGATTGCTTGTGCTCAGCTGTCTTGTCCAACAGCTTTCGGGGTGGTTGAAGTCCCCCATGAGGACCAGGGCCTGTGAACATGAGGCTGCACCCATCTGCATATAGAGGGACTCGTCCACTCACCCGTCCTGGCCAGGTGTCCTGTAGCAGACTCCCACTGTAATGTCACCTGAACGTCATACTATCTTCACGGTATCAAATAATTCAAGACATTGGCGGCTGGCCACACTCTAACCACAGTGCCAATTACTGCTGTATATTGGTGAAATATATGCACATAGCTTTTTGTTACACACCTGTAAAGTATCACTGCTCTGTGGACAGTAAATGGATAGCTTTTACAGTATAGTAATCTGTGGGAAAAAGGAAAATTTTCAATTTTCCTGAAAATATATTATTTATGTCTTTGCAATTAATTGTCAAAAGTATTGAAAATGTCTTCTAATACAATAAATACATGTAAAATGTACTTCGTAAGTTATTTTTATTACATTTGCATGTAATTCACCAATATTCATAATTTTGAAAACATCAGCTGTCCAATACTATGCAAAATTATTCATTTTCACTAACTTAAATTCACAGTAACTGTGAGTTTCATCTACAAAACTGATATTTGCATGCACAAATAGTTAAGGAAGTGCTATATTTTATGGTCATAGTTCTATATTTGGGATAGTCTGTGAGATATTTTTAGTTTAGATGTTGACTTTATAGAAATGTCTTAAGTATTAATGCCTTAAGATTTAAAAGTTTGGCGGGTTTGGGTTTTTTTGGTGGTTTGTTTTTTTTCTCACTGAAATGCATAGTCATAATGCTTAATCAATATATATTTATTTAATCTCTTTAAAAAAATGTCATGTAAACCTATGTGTAAACTCGTACACTGTGTGTACAAGTGGGTTTCCACCACCAACAGAAAGACAGTGTGAGTGTTTTTATATAAAATTGCTATGTAGGTATTTTTTTTTCAATGGGAATAGACAAGACTGAGTCTGGATCCATTCCCAAGTAGCACTTTGAAGTCTTGAAGTCTCTTAGAGCAACCCAGGTTGTATGTCAGCTTTTCAACAGCTGTCTATTAAGATAAACAATGGAACAAAAAGCATAATTGGAGGAAGGAGATTAGTAGGAAAGATCAAAATATGGGGTAATAGCACATTAAAATATTTTTCTCCTGTTTGAGAAATAGATTATTATTTGGTATGTAGGTGTAGTTTGTTGAGAGGAAAGCTATTGGATTTGCTAATGAGATATACACTATGTAGTATGTTTTACATATTTTTTGGCACTCATATACTAAAGTTTCTAATAGCCTTTTCCAGGTATTTCTTATCTGTTCCAGTCTACCTTACTAGGACCATTTTTGTAATGGTTAAGGGGGTAAATAGAGACTAAGGGAAGATTAGCAAGCTAAAGAAACAGAAGGAAGTTACAGTTTTCATGCTATTTTAAATGTCAGTAGTTTAAAACATTCCTAAAACTTCATTAAACTGTTTAGATTTTGTTTAAAGTTTATTAGTTTGTCTAGCAAGTATTCTTCTGTCTCATTCTACAGAGCATTTGGTATGTGATTTATTTCTAATGTATACAAATTGTATATTATGTATCTACATATATATGTACAGCATATATGTATTTAAGTGGAATATATGTGTGTGTATATATGTTCTACTTAAAGACTGTAGAAGAGCAGAGGGCATCACATATCTGCTGTGCATTCCACGAGACTATGCCTCTCCTCGCTGTAACTGCAAACTCAGCAAAGAAGTTTCTGGAATATAGGTCAGGGTGGGCTGAGAATAAGAATCATAGAATGGTTTGGGTTGGAAGGGACCTTAAAGATTATATAGTTCCAACCCCCTGCCATGGGACACCTCCCACAAGACCAGGTTGCTCAAGGCCCCATCCAACCTGGCCTTGAACACTTCCAGGGAGGGGGCAAAAGGAAGACACTTCCAGGGAGAACAAAAGAAAGAAACAATAAGATGTGTAGCACAAGCAGAGAGTGGGAGACTTGAGAACAGCAGACTTGAGAGGCTAATCCTCACAGGTGATAGAAAATGAGAGAGGGCTCCAGAGGAGACTGCACAAATCATTGCAACAGACTAAGCCATGGCATTGCACTCCAGCAGTCCTGAGAGACAGGGTAGGTTCTGCATGGTTATAAAAACATTTCTGCAGCCAGTCTCAATTCTGACCTCTTTTGTTGGCGACGTCCTGGGTTGTAGTGTCTGTGGTAGTAAAGGCTTCCTCCGAAAATTACTGTTTGTCAGCACGGGGGTGCTTGGTTTAAGGGAAAACTGCAGATGGTTCACTTACTGCCTTGTCACAGCTTATTTCAGGGTGTGTGTGTGTGTGATGTGTGTATAAAAACAGAGGAAGAACGGCATCTTGACTGAATGGAATTTTTATATAAGTGACAGCATATGACTTCAGTTGCTGTAGCTGAATAACTTTTGTAACACATGATGGAATACACCTTTTAAAATGCAAGTTTTGTGGAGCTGATTTCATATTTTGGAGCCTTTCATGTTATTAGCTTGTGTGACAGAGGAAGGAGTGATTCAATTATTTCTAGTTAAATATATTTTCATTTACATTTAGGTCTTCATATAAAGTATTTATAATGAACTAATTCTGGAGGATTATTATCATGCTGTTTTATTCATAATAAGAACAGAAATATAGAAGTGAATATTATGGAAATGTTGTTTAAAGTTCTGTTCTTAAGGTTTGTGCATTCAGAATAACTCTGCAAAGCTTGCACACTGGGAATCGGTCAAAATTTTAATGTATTTCTTTGGGTATTTTTGGTTTGGGTTTTTTTCCAAAATAGACCATACTTTCTCAGTTTAGTGTTGAGATTAAAGGAAAGTGATGAATGATGCAGTATGTGTTAAAAGATGTGCTTATTTTAGCTAAAATAGCACAGTATGGCATTTACAGACCTTGGATTCTACTAATGCTTTGCTTCGCAAATACGAGGGACTCCAGCGTGCATTGAGAATTAAATGGGGTGCTGAAAACTTATGGTACCTTTTTGTCACAGAAAAATCTTCCCTGTTCTTTATTCAAAAAATTGTAATGTTACTTAGATTTTACTCCTGACAAGATCAAAAACTAAACCAGTATACTTTATGATGATTATATCAGTTGTTACTTGTATAGAAAATAATATTGGAATGGAAGATTAAACTGCAGGATTTATTTGGATTGCTCCAAATTGAAAGTTCAAAGTATTATATGTGTGAAGATAGCGCTAGCTTTATTCATTGCTTTATGATTATTGCTTCTACGTATGATGATTTCAACTGATTTCCTGACATCTCAGTCTAGGATTCCCCTATTACTTTAATTAGCAAACTCAAGCACAAAAAAGAACACAAAGTGACTTGCTTATCTACAGATGCTGGACCATATGTAGCTGAAGAAGTAACATGTAATTTGCACTTTCATTGTGTATACTGTATGCATACTTTTTCTTCATTTATATGCAGGGAAAGGTCTTTTCAACACTGTCAGTCATTTGTAATTGATATTTAAACACAGCTGCTAGTGTTGATCATGTTATTGCTATAAAGGCATACACCTGATGAAAACTTCCCGGCTGGCTTGTTCTCTCTTAGTAATGTGCTTGAATAATATTAACTTGCATGCATACCTTGGTACTAATGGACTTTTTGGTCTTCTGTGAATCATTCCAGTAATTTGTTAATTCTATTAAAAATATGTCAAGATACAGATGGTTATTTGCGAACAAAATATGGATGTTTTATCATACTATAGGTATTTGCCAATTGCGTTATAATACCAGTCAACATAGTGTAAGACTGTATAAGTTCTAACACAAATGCCAAAAAAGTAATAAAAGAAAGGAAAACCATATTTGAGAAGCTGTTAACTTCACGAACCTAGCTAGAATTTTGATTACTTTTAGGAAAAATGCTTTAACTTCTAAAACTGCAGTGATGTTGTTTTGGAACTTTATTATAAAGAAAAAGTGTGTTATCAGTTTTATTTTCTTTTCTGAAGTAAAGAAAGACTGTTACAAAAATAGTAAATAGCGTTAGCTCAAAATGGTTGGCAAGTGCAGCTTCAGATGCTATAAAAATGCAAACATGATACACAAAAATAGAATTTTGTTCTTTGTATCTGAAAGTGCCAGATAAAATCCTTGGTACATTAGGAAAGGAACTGGCAGAGGTGTAGAATTTTTATTTATTATTATTATTCTAGTTCTCTGTCTCTCTAAAACTCCAAATACATAATTAAAGTTGTATCTTATTTCTTTGCATGTGTTTAGAGGAATGGAATTTGTATAGATTTGTTCATATTAGCTGTGGAGGTGTATATCCTAGGTTTTTTCCTTAGGAACAAAACTTTTTTCTGTTGGTCTTCACATTAACAAATTTGAATCTACTGAACAGTTTCAAACATATTCAAAAGGATTTTGGTCCAGTTTTGGTCACAAATCCAAAACACAGCACCATGCGGGCTGCTATGAAGAGGGTTACCTCCAGCTCAGCCAGACCCAGCACAGTGTTACGGATATAAAAAGATAATCAAGTTTCTGTGTGGTGAAAACTGATGAGTGGTGGAGGGAAAAAAGTACCCTAATTACTGTCCCTCATTAAATGTGAGCCAAATTATACCTTTCTTTTTGACCAGTCAACCAGCCACATACATGCTGCAGAACCAGGCCCAGGAACTGAGCATGCTATAAACTATGAGGGATGAAGGGAGGCTGAGGAAGGAACCCATAGGAGACAGTGTTTTCGCGCTGTAAGTAGGAATGCAGAGGTGTCAGGCAAGTACAAAAGCCTCTTTCTACTCTGCAACCTCCTGAACAACAGTTCTCGCATGGACTAATACTAATAGGATATGATATTTCAAAATCCCAAGATTTTAGGAAGCATATTTTCTATCTTGAGTTTAACTGTAGGCCACCCTTTTTCACATCATTGTTGTTATAACCAATAAATTAATTCATTGTAATGAAATTGTTAAACACACTGATCATTTGTATTTACCAGGGAAGGCAAACAAAATAGACTAAAATGATTTAGCAGCTTATTGCCTCTAAAGCAGTAGTTCTGCTTGCTCACCTTTGAGTCAGATACTCCTGCACCTTCCTGTGCATAAACGTTGTGGTTTAATCCCAACTGCCAACTAAGTACCACAAGCCGCTCACTCACTCCCCTCCTCCTAGTGGAGACCTTCCGAGCTGCAAGAGCACACTGTTGGCTCATGTTAAGTTTCTCGACGTCATATGTTATGGAATATCCCCGTGCCCAGCGTGGGTCAGCTGTCCTGGCCGTGCCCCTGTCCCAGCTTCTTGTGCACCTCCTCGCTGGCAGAGCAGGGGAAGCTGAAAGTCCTTGACTTAGTATAAGCACTACTTACCAACAGCTAAAACCATCAGTGTGTTATCAACATTATTCTCATATTAAATTCAAAACACAGCACTACAGAGCTACTAGGAAGACAATTAACTCTATCCCAACCAAAACCAGGACAGTAAGTCAGGCTTACTCTCTCAGTGAGCCATTCAGTTTGCCAATTCAAGGGGAAGCTGAGCTAGCAAAAATCTGAAGTGTGACTTCTATTGGGTCCAACACAACGAAGAGTTGCGTGGAGAGGAGCTGGCAAAAGACCTTTCTAGTATGAGCAGGCTGTTAGATTGGTCTAGGTTTAGATGAGCTTGTTTAAACCTTCTTTCTCTAGACTACAGATAAACTAGCGATGCTAGGAAAAGGAATTGTAAGAATTCTAAGACAGGAATAGAGTTAACAGTAGTAGGGTGAAGATGACAACCACCCTTAGAAGTCCAGGACAGCCAGGCTGCATTGGCACTCCGTACAGTCAGTAGAGCAAGTGAGCGATCCCTCCGGAGGGTTATTTGAAGCATGTACATTAAGATCCCCTGTAGCATTCACATTATGATAAAAATCACTCTATAAAGAAGACTAGCTCTCTTTTGCTGATCCAGGGAGCTTAAGGAGACTAACCTCCTAACTTAAGTGTCTAAAAAGTTAGCCTGTATGATACACTCTCCAGTGTCTCTGGAAAATTTCAAATTGAATAAAATTAGATCTCATGGGGAAGTAATCCAAAATCAGAATCTGATGAATATATGTTCAGAAGAGTAAAGAATGGTGCCAATGCAAAATGATATCCAAAAGCACAAAGATTAAGAAATATAATCTTAAACCACACATTTTCCTTGTGCCAAATAAATGTGGCCAGAGAAACAGTTTTCCAAGGCAGTGCAGCCACAGGCCTTTCTTTACCTGAAGGTATTGTTGCAGTCCTTTGACATCATTAGCATTTTTGCCCCTTTTCTACTGGAGATTTAACTGAATCGTACACTAACATCACTGTAAAAGGAATAGGTAGGAAATCTTTGTCGCTCTGCAGTTTTACCCCTAATCTATACAGTGTGATTGACCAGCAAGAAACTTAACTGAGCACTCGTGAACAAATGGTCTGTAATTCAGGCGATGTGTAAAACAGTTTCATCCTACTTACCAACAAATCAGTGATGCTGAAATTGCCAATAAAGTTACTGATTCTGAAAAAAAAAAATAAAATCTGTAATTTCCACAGTAAAATATAGCAGAATGGTTTTCATACTTTCATTAAATCTTTTTCTAACTAACTGCAAATTTTTACACTCCCTGTGTTCTGTGCTTCAAAGTCTTGGAAAGCAGGTGTGTTGAAAGACAGTAACAGTAATCAATAACTGTAAAATGGAGGAGCCCTGTGTAGCAGACCAAACTGCTTTACATCAGATGTAACTGCAGCAGGTTTTATTTCCATATTTTTCATACTGTCTTCCAAAAAAGATTTGAATAAATTAGTTTGTTAGCACTCATATAATAGCAATGTTAAAATTACTAGTTATTAATAGTATCAGTGGGTTTTTTCTTCAAATTGAGTTAAATTAATCAGTAAAGAGAGAATAATCTGATCACAGATACCAAAACAAAGAACTACTGAGTCTTAATCCTATTAGTTTGGAAAATATAGCTCAATTTCCCTTCTTTGGTTTCCTGTGTATATAAACTAGAAAAAAATGTTCATTTTCTACATCCTCACAGATTTTCCAAATGTAATTAATGAGTATTTGAGAAATAACATATACATACTCTTTATTTTTTTGATGCACAGAAGAACTATTCCAGTAGGAAAAAACCCCTTCAAAATACATCACTTGGAAAGATTCTGTGTTGCCCAGGTCTCTCTCCTTGCACAGAGCATATTATGAAGTTACAACTTAGTCCAAACATTTACCTTTTATCTTTTTCTTTTTTTTTTTTTTTTTTCTTTTGTCAAACCTAATTCTTTCCTTCCTTGGAGCAAAGTCATAATGCAGACTTTAAGACAGTGTAACTTCATACTTAGTGTAACTTCATACTTAGTTTTCAATGTTCAAAATAACCAGCCACAGAAAAGCTTTCAGGTCTTTTGAAAGCCAGCAGTTATCTGGCAGGTATCAGTCTCAAGCAAGGATTAGGCAAGTTGGTTCCTAAATTAATAAGAGCACCTAGCAGTTTTGGTTGGTTACATGCACAGTCAGCAGGGAAGGACCGATGTCTGATTTGAGTGAATCAGATTACCATGGAGAGATCCATCATAGTGTTTACAGGAATTAAGTTAAATACTTAAGCTATCATCCGAAATCCTATTTCGTGTAGACGTTTTAGGTGGAAGGAGATGGCTATTTTAGATCTTTCTTTACACATTAAACAGGCTTGATTTTATTTCAAAAGTTTTGGGTTTTGTTTTTTTTTTTTTAAACAATGGAGGAACAGTTTTATTATTTAGATGTCTGCAACTTTAAAAATGCTATTTTTTATTTAAAACTGTTTCTGCAAAACAGCAACAGCTAGTCTTCACAGCTTCAAAATTGGTGTGGAAAAGTACTATACGACTTTCTTGAATTAACTCCATATACTTAAATCTGCATATTTATCACTGTTTTAAAATGTCATTGGAACATGCTAGGGAAGCATTTGGGAGAGAAATATCTTGGAAATTTATATACCTCTAGAAGTATACAGCTCAAAAAGAGCAAAAAAGCACAATAATCTTCTGTTTATACGCAGGGGCTTTAATTCTACCTGCTACCTGGGCAGTCAATTTCTTATTCTTTTGGAGTTAACAAAGCGATAATAATTAAACCTCACATTTAATTCTGTTATCTGCTCATCCGCTCTGTGTCCAAGAAATATATAGAGAGTTTCCAGAACATGCAAATTTTATATATATCAGATAATTTGAAACTAATGAATATGGCTTTTCTGAGACATTCTTATTCAAAATCACAGACGATGACAAATAGGTTAGAGAGTTATGTAAAATAAGGCTGAAAGGGGATTGAAGAAGTTCTCTCGGCCTTTCCAGGATCCAAGAGTCTCCTCAATCAGCTTTTGAGTATCTTCTGTACGGAGGGATTTTCTAATATCTTAACTGTTCTTACCATAATTTAAACCTAATTCTTCCTTTCTGTCTACACTCACAATAGAGAACAAACGATTATGATTCAGATTTCTGTTTCTGGACATTGTTACTGTCTTCCATCGGAACTACCTTCTTTGAGACATGTAACCACAGTTAATTTTTTTTTTTCTTTGTATTTTGTAGATTCTGTAGTCTTTTCCTGATTTGTCAATGAGAATCCCATGTGAAACAATGTCAGTGCCATAGTAAAGTTACAGGGAACGTACTGTTCGTTTTCAACCTATTAAGCTTTTTGCTCTCTGAAGTCAAGGAGACTGTACTGCGTGCAATGTACTTGTATACTTAGTGGTTAATGATTAGAAGTCCCCATTGAATTTTGGACTTCATTGTCTTAATGCTGTATGAATATATATTTCAGAAAAAAAACTTGGTTCAAATACTTTGAACAGATGATAAACAAAGGAAGAGGAAACTAGACACGGAACAATTTGTGCCCTGCGTTGTGCATTGGGTCAGTAGTGGGGCTAGGAAGTTGCAAGCGAGCTGGTCTGTTAAGCTGTTACACATTTGTAGGAGGCAGAGGTGGTGTTTCCATTCTGCGTCTTTTTTCAAACTGAAAAGATTGTCTTCTCTGAAGAATAAATAATGGCAAAGATACATAGAGCTGAGTTAATGTTACTGAGATAACCTTAGAATCTTCACTTTTTGCTTCATCATATTTGAAGCATACTGCAACATTCAATGTACTTTTGCTCTCTGCCTTGCTTTTTTTGTTTTCTGAAGGTGCCAAATGATCAGAAGATGATGAATAGGGAACAGTGTGGAAACAAAGCTTCTAGATCATGTTTAATGTGAGGCAAAATGTTCCACCAGTCATTATACAACAAGATTTTTAAGATATGAGAGCATTCTTCCCAGGAAGTAGAGAAGGAGTAATAAAGACATACATTCTGGGGATAAACTCCTGTCAGATTGCTGCCAAGAGCAGTGCAAGGGACACTGCTGAGAGGGGCCTGGGGCAGGGCTCAAGCTGGGATGCTGAGCTGTGCAGCAGGACGGAGAAGGGAATAGAACTACAGTCAGGAAATGCAGAGAGCAGAAGTCAGAGGCAGCCCACAGTACTTAGGAGCTGTACTGTGCCATGTCAGGGTGATAACCTTTAATCCTATAGAGAGGTATTGATATACTTCCTGGCAATCTTGAGATTCCTCTCTTTCTCCGATTCCTGCACCGTGCAAACAGAGCATCCTTCCTAAGGCTCCATTTTTCACCATCTTCCCTGCTTCTTTCTTCATTCTCTGCTGCACTCTCAGGGAGGTGCTGGCAGCATTTCACAGAAGCATACTCGGAGAAAATACTTCTCTGACCAGGGCTGAAAAAGAGAGGAGGGGGTTTGAATTGGTGCTGGAAAGGAGAGAACTGTCATTTTAGCATAGAGCGTTACTGCAAGATACCTGAAGTTAAATCTTTCCATTTTTCAGTAGGCATTCTCAAAGGACTTATTTAAACAGAAATGGATGTCTTTAGTGAGATGTTGTCCTTTCTACCCAGCATTTTTCTCTCTTCAGAGTTCACAGGGGAAGCTGGCAAATCCTTTGATGGGAGATCGCTTACTATATGCTAGAAGGAAGCATGTCCCTTACTAATCTGAACACATACTGTGACAGGGTAGATCTGAGAGATTATTCAGTCTTCTAGATGAGACCTGTGTGTCAAGGTACTAAATGTTTGTCAGAAGATTATGGCAAATAAGATTATTAATTCTGAAGAGTAATTAGCCTATGTTTCCCTCCAGATTACAATTACAGCAATTTGCACTGTGGGCACCCTACCTATTTTTTTATTTGGTATGTTCCTTTCTTAATTTCCTTGTCTTAAAATAAGTACAGTATCAATATGGTTTTTTTAGATAATTGCTATATTTGTCTTTATGGATAGCTCTATACTTGATGGAGGTGGAGTGATTTTTTGCATTGGTTTGAGTTTATACAGCACTTTAAGATTCCCACAGAAAGCAGGTGCTGTAGAAGTGTTAGCTATTATGATGGGGAAATCCAACAATGTACTTTTGTGTCTTTGTTTTCTGTTGTAAATTTAAATTGGGGAAACCACAAAGCAAGATCAGGGGAGGTTTAAAAGGCCCCTGAAATGACAGTCTTATGTAAAGAGTTGTCATACTTGTTGGAATCTAGAGTCATGAATATATTGACTTGATGAAAACACTGAAATCTGGCTTACTGCCAAGTGTTAACAGTAAGATGTGGAGCAAACCAGGCATATACATTTCCCCTGTGGCATGATAACGACTATAAAGTTGAGGTCTTCTAATCCACCAGATCTGGGCCATGTCCTAGGAGAAACAGTCTGTAGTGCAAATGTTGTTAGACCATTATTCTGTAGCTTATACTGTTGTTGTCATAGCTGAATAATAAAACATTAAAATAAACCTAAAAGGAACAGATTTTCAAAACCAAATCTCTATTATTTTTTTAAAAATATGTCTGAATTATTGGAATTTGTTGTGAATCTTTTTCCCCCCAGTTTATGTGTGTGTGTGAGTTTTAATTTTGAAATGTTAGTTCTGTGACCATGCACGGGTTAGAGGAAAAATGCTAGAAAGAAATGACACTTAGTTTTTACAGATTATGAAAATTGCAAAATTTTCATTGTCATTTCTTGACACTGTACCCACATTTTGGGCAGTTTCTTGTAGCTCTCCTTTCATACGAAAGAAAATCTGTTCTGTCTAGAGAATACTAACCACCGATTTTCATATGAAAAATTGTTACTTTAGATACATTCAGAACTCTGATTGAGATACAGATATGGATTTGTTGATTCTTTCTTGCTTTTCCCCTTATGAAGCAGAGAGATCTTCTCACAGCAAGTCTTTAAATATCTAGCAATGTTCCTTTCGTTTTGCTAGAAACAGTCCTGAAGTTTGAAGCATCTAAAATGTCAGTAAAGATGCTTACTCATGATTATGTTTTAAATCTTTCATAATTTGCATCTACAGTATATGTAGCAAAAGCTAAAAAGTAGACCATGTATATGAGGAGTGTAGTTGAAGTAAATTTATTTGAAGCTGTAACATGGTCATTGCAGATAGTTGATTATGTATGCTCAGTAAGAAATTTCCTATAAAAAGATGCTGTGATTTCAGAAAGTTTGACACTGGTTTAGTCAAAGCACATTTCTTTGTCTCAGCATTTAGACACAGAGTTCCTTCTGGATCTTATTTCTATTGCAAAACAGTTGTAAAAAGGAGACCATCTTGTCCAATAGTAGCAAGTTTCCTAGATGCAGAAGTTCAGGCATCACAAAAAAATACAGGGGATGGGTTCCTTTAATAGTATCAGCTTCTGTAAAATCCTGCAAAGGCAGAAAAGATGAGGTCAGTAGGTTATGGGCATACAGCAGCTCTTTATGTGTTTTCACATGCAGCAATTTATATGTTGTTTGTGACAATCCTTTCTCTAGATAAACAACTTACATAAATTACCCATTTCTTCTCCAGATCAAAAACCTGTTTGCTATGTCCAAATAATGTAACTGTTCCTCAGAGGGGTAGTTATACGTTATTTAAGGAGTGAATGAAGCAGCATTTGCTCTTAAACAGACTGTCTCTCATCTTCTGACATGGTTTCCAAAGGAAAGAAGGTTATTCTTTACAAGTGACCTGTAACCAAAATATCAGTATCAAAATACAGGTGAATTAATGAAAAAGGAAGTTCAGAAAAGAATGAAAACAGTGAATTGTCATTAAAACTATCAAATCAGACTGTTTAGTCTGTTTATCTTTCCCTTCCCCTTTATAACATCACTCCTCCTTTATAGCCAAGATAGTTCAAATGAAAACTTCACTGTAACTGAAAAATCTTAGAATTCAGATTAAGTGGTCTTACTTTCCTGATTATTCAGTAACATTCAAAATTTGCTGCTAACAGAAAGATTAACTTCGTTTGGATTTTTGGTTTCAGTTTATCATATTCTATACCTAAGTCAATCCAAAATACGTTTCATTTCTGACTGAATTACTTTTCTTGTTCTGGTTTCTGCGAATTGAAGACAATGCCAGGAGTAAACCTAATGTGACTGTTCCCATTTACAGCAGCTATAGGCTAAAAAATTGTGAAGAAATGCCCTACATCTTTGGTTTCCATTATACTATACCTGAAGAACATAGAAATAGTGTCATCATCTCAGGAGTCCAGAACATGCTTATAGTTTCAAAGATTAGCAATAACTCCATATAACCAATCCATCATCATTTATTTAATTTGTACAATACAATTGTATTACCAGGTTGTGGCAATTAAGATCAAATTCTGCTTTATCTCTCTATATCTGCTATATCACATATCTGAAAAAAACAGAACAAAAATGCACAGTATTTAATCAAGTGCTGCAAAGCAAAGACTACAAGAAAGATTTTAAATATAGAGAAGTTTATCTTCATTTACATTTTTTATATAGCCACATGATCTGTACTAAAATTCCTGAAATTGATATTTTCTCCCACGGTTTAAACTGCTTTATCTAATAACTCACCTTTTGTAGAAAATACGGAATTATTTTACTTCCTAATGGTATAATCCTGAAAATTAAATTTTCTGTAGGTATTGTTTCCCTTTCAATCAAGACCATAGAAGGTGTAAAATACTGAACTTTAATGCAGAGATTGAAAATGCATGTTGGAGATAACATAAACTACAATAGTTTAGGGATTGTCTAACCCTCAACACTTATATTGGCACTCTTTCTGTGATTGATCACTGAATAGTATGCATCTGGAAAGCTAAAGCACAAAACACTAACATTCTTAATAATATGGTTTGGAAGGTCAAATAATCAGGTTTAAACCAGTTATCTCTTCTAGAATCAATACGTCACTGGCAGCTGCGTGAGTTAGAGTAGCGCTTGAAGACTACATGAGCACACCACTGCCTAGTGTATCATAAGCACAAAGATCATGTAAAGCTGTCAGTGACATGCATCCCAGTCCTTGCACCACCCTTGCAGGCAGAAATCTAGGCCATTGTGTTTGCTTTCATGAAAAAAAGATTAAATCAGGTTTCTAGTCACTCTAGTCCTAAGTAAAGGTCTCTCTGCCTGGATCAGAATTCATTTGACATCTTCCTGACTCTGTAATACAAGAATTGTTACTGAGCATGGACACATCGTTACCAAGCACAATGGAAAACTTGATAAAGAACTTTTGCAAAGCCTCAAACAGTTGAAAGGACGAAAAATATTTTATAAGTGATTAAATAGCTTAGTTCTGGATCTTTAACACAGGCATGAAAGTTCCAAAGCTTGGAAAAGCAACTGTCTGGCCATCTTTAATTGTTTCAGTAGAAGATTATCTATCCCATATCCAGCACATTTTGTTCAAAATAATTTTTTAGGACAATTCTAGCCATATTATTTTCAAGTTTGATTATAGTTATATAGAAATGTTGAACTTAAGTGTTATGTGTACATATAGCTGTTTCTCAACTAAAGAGTAATAAAATCAAAAGTCATAGAAAGAAAATCCATATTCTGTGTTAATAGGTATTCTGTATAAATGTATATATGTGATACAGTTTAAAAACACTGTTTCCATCTTAGAAGCATGTTCTGAAAATTTATGGTATCTATTGCATGAAGTGCTTGTGCACTTCAGAGTGCCAGTTGTTTATATGAAATAATAGTTGAAAATCTGTTTTGGTTAGGTTCTAGGTACCTAATACTGTGCAGAAGTATTGAAAAAATACAAAATATTTTGTTACCATCACGTGGCCTCTTTCTTGTATGAAGTATTTAGATTATAAGAAATGCATTGTGTTGGTGAATGCCAATACATTTGCATATTTTAAAAGTATAAGTGGACTTCCTTTTTTTTATTTATTTCTTTTTTATTATTTCACTATTTGTTTGGTTTATTTGCAGTTTCACAACAGTTCACAGAATCTGGGGAACAATAAATTGTCCTTCATGGTAGCAAAGAACTCTCAGATACTGCTTTCCCCTGTCTGTGCAGCCACACATGTAATGCTACAGCATCCTATAGCAATTGGTTTCTGTTAGTAAACTGCAAGATGTCTAGTCTGCCATTTTGACATTTTCTCATGAAAACATGAAGATTTTTTTTTTTAATCCCCTGTAGATTTTTGTAATTATTTGTTTATTTGTCAGGAGGGGCCAAACACACAAGAAGGATAGGCTTATATCATCAAGATGTTCCTGTTAAATCCTTTCCCTTATCCCAACTCCTCCTGATAGATAACCTGCTGTTATGCAATGTATTTATGCTGTTTCTGTATAATGGCAGAATGATTATTGCTACAGAAAATACAGAGTAATATTTAAAAAGGAATTTATACCCTCTCTATTCAAACTACATCAGGGATTCCATAACAGTTTGGTATAAATGGTTGACTCTGATTTGGCACTGTATTTAGAAATTTAGAGATGTCAGTACGTTAAGACATTCTGTGAAGGGTGAAGATTTTACCAATATATTAACTGATATATGCTGAAATGCTCAGATTATTTGTGAAACTTTAAGATTAATTACTGTATTGATTGAAATCCTCATCACCTTGAAAATTAAAAACTAGACCATTTACTTGAAAAGGGATTTTTTTAAAACTCACTTTCCAGAAATTTTTATCTTTAAAATGCTAATGGTCATCTAGACTACCATGCTACGTTACTCCTGATGTAGCTGATAATGTAGTCTGTTTTATAGCTTCTGAAGATAACAACTAATTGTGATGTCTCTTTGTCTTTCCTGTAGTCTACTGTGATTTTTAATGGTTCAATTATTGCTCTACTTCTTGGTCTACTGAAAATGTATAATATAATATTTTCTGAAACCCGGCAAATAGCCTTTGTTTCTCATACACTTTGTATCGTTCTGCCTGAAACAGAATATTTCAATGCAACCTTCTGAATTTTTTCTTAAATATAAAAATCAATTTCTAAAATAGAAATGTACAGGCATAAAAACTAATTGATTTCTATGCCACCTGATATAATCCACATTTGATTTAAGTAGCCCCTGGTTTTACCTGAGGTGGGATGAATTTGACTTTAGGAGTTTCAGATTCAAAATTCTATTCAAAATATAACTCTGAAGAATTCACTTCTGAGAAATTTCAGCTTAAGGTCTTTGTAGACATAATTTTTTGCTTGAATTGTATGTGGATCATCTCAGCTGAAAGCCACAGTGCATCTAGTTCTTGGGAAAATAAGAGAAAAGGACAAAAAATGCAAAATCACAGTCAAGTGAAATACCGTTTCCACTGCCAAAAATTCTTTATAAATTATATTCTGTCATAATCTTTGCTCTATACTAACTTTCCATTAACACTCATCTCTTATTTATCAGAAAGACTCCGACTTTCAATAAATAGATTGCAAATGATATTATATATCAGTCTCTAGGAATTAGGTATTAATTACTTTAAACAAATATATAATTGGCCTACTGTTTTTTGTAAGAGACAAAAAGTGATCAAGAAGGACGATTTTTTTCTCATTTTAGTGAGAATCTTTTCTGTGTCTTAAATAGCAATGGAAAGATTAAGATTGCATAGCTTGTCCAGTCATGAAAGAAGTTTTGGTTCATGGCATCTCACAGTGTTTGTTGTCTTAGAGTGAATGTGGCAGAGGATTTTATTTTCTCTGTCTTTTTGTGTAGAACTGCCTACTTAATTCTGTCATCCGAAGTGCTCTGCAGACAAATACAAAATGTCTTTCAGAGAAGCCATGTGACAGTCGTCTTAGATGATTGTATTTCCCTCAAGGGAAAACCTTTCAACAATAAATTGTTTGTAGTGCCATATGAAAATGCTTGGATTTTCAGTGAAAATAGAAACTGAACAAACAGCATATTTGACTTGAGTTACTCATTCAAAAAGCAGAAGTAACACAGTCGCGACAAAACATTTTAGCTCTGTGACACGTCAGCTGAGTTGAGTCTCAGCTTCCCTCATGGCTTGTGTTCTCTGAAACAGTGTCCCTCAAAGTTCAGTGATGTTGTTGATTTCTGGAAATAGCCTGAAGAAAGATTACTCTAACACAGAGACTGCTTTTTAGCCAAAATATCAAGGACTAGAGTGAAAAAAACCCACATTCATGCAATGGCGTATTTTTGTTCAATGTCCCCTACATTGTGACAGTGTGTATCCATATTGAAAGTAGCAACAGTTTTAATATAGTGGGTTTGTGACTTAATAACTGTCGTGACAGTGACATATTTTCTCTGCAAAAAATTCTTCACATTGGTAGGAGAGATCAGGAATTTTGGGATTTAAAATCTGTAGTCAAAGAATGTAGCCTTCATCAAAACAGAAATTCTTATGACTATACCAGTTTCACTGGAACTTTTGTCAAAATCATTCCTGTTGTCCAGGATACTGGAGGAGGGGAAGAAAAATAACAGAAGGAAAGAAAAATAATTCTGGAACCAAAGACAAAAGACTCAATACTGGATCACTCACATTAAATGTTCAAAATTTATCTGTGCTTAATTATAGTCAAGATCTTAAACCAGGTCCTCTCTGAAAAATAAAACATTACAGAATCTCTTGCACATTATTGCACTGAATATCTCCACTCTGCATAAATAATTCAGTCTTCTGTGATTGGAGGCGGTGTGCGGTGGACTCTGTCTCTATCCTGTAGCTGAGACGGGTCCTAGAAAGCGGAAGTCTTTGTTCCTGGTTTTGATTTGCTCTGAAGAGTTTCGGTCATCAAGATGAAAAGCTGTCGTGGAATAAATAAACTTTTGGGGAGGGTAGTTCAGTACAGTTTGAACCCATACTGAGATAGACTAGCCTATATTTTTTTTTACTCTACATAGACACAAATAAAAAGAAAACTTTCCTTTGGGAAGTAAAATTGAAACCTGATAAAGTTTCATGGATTGGGAACAAGTAGACAGTTTGTCAGCTGAACAAGTGTACTGCTGAATCACTTCTGTCCTATTAATTATGACATAGGTTTTTCTGTAGTCTATTTAGAGTGATGGTCATGTTCTAGAGCAAAATACATTAGTGACCATATTGGTCATCTGGTTAAATCTCACACAGAAAGGAAATGTTATGAAACTATACTGTCTTACGGTGTCATTTGGATCGTATATACATCATCTTGGCTGTCTATTGTTTTTGACTGCCTGGCATACAAAACTATATACTGCTTTTCACAAATCTTAATATTTTCAATGGCACGCCAACATCAGAGCTTTACCAGTTCACATCATATTCTTCAAGTATAGAAGCTAATAGAAGGTATATGTTTATTAAATATTTACTACTTAAGATATAGTCGGTACTTTTAGAAATGTTATTGATGTTATTGATGAAGAATCACATCTGATTTCAAAATCAAGCACAGAATTAAGTATCTCATTACCACGGATTAACTGAAGATAAGTATTGGAGTTTTGTTTGGTTGGTTTTGTTTTTTTCATTGTTTTCGTTCTAAAATAAAAGAAAGTAGAAATTCTGTCAGCCAAAACTGAAAAAAACCCCACCAAGCAAAAGTCTTGCTTTTGTTTAAATCAATTAGTTCCTGGCAACCTTTGCTGCAGCTTAGTAACACAGTTGTGAATGCAAAATATGGTGAAACTAATCTGAACATCTTATAGCGTTGCACTGCTGACAGTTGTTATGATTTCACGTGTCTGAATCCAGTTTAACAGTGTTGCATCCTTTCTATCACTTGTGACATTCGATGTACATCTCTGAGAAATGACCATTAGATTTTAGTTTGAAACTCCATAAGAATCCTTAATTAAACGTTTATAGACTTATATTAGAACCATATAAATTGTGGCCCATGGTTTTGCAGCATGACTGCACTACATGACTACTTAAATTGTCTCAAAGAGAGTGTTTCAGGTTTGTCTGGCTTATCTTTAATACAGGGAAAACCATTAAATATGTATCTGTTTTCCCCCAAAATAAGCATAGAGATGCTTTGCTCCACAATCGCAATTATTAGTATTTTTAGTGGATGTTAACGTCTCAAATCAACAGATAAGCTTAGAGACATTGGAGGAAAGCTAATAACAGAGAGAAAGACTTGTATCTGTCTTCCAGGTTATGACCACATATTACAACCAATCTCAATCAAATAGTCAGTGCTATAGAATACTAACCCCTTTCAATGGCCAACTACATTAATACTGTATTTAATTACAATTGTATAGCTAATTCTGTTACATTCGCACAAATACTTGGTGTTTCCAATGCTGGCAATTTTGATCCAATATGGTATTTACTGATACAGTTATCTAGACAGGTCAGCCTTGCATCCCAAGACTCCCTTCTGATTCATGCTAATTACATTTCTTTTTGGACAAAATTATTTTACTTTAGCATTGATTCTTTATCTAATTCTAATTAAGCATAGTTTCTCATCTTATGAACAGACACCTTGCATATGAAATCAATAAAATAACCCATTTTGTGAGTATCTTTGCCATTGAATAGTTTTCATTACCCTTCTGGTTCCCATCAGAGGCCTCAGCTAGTTCGGAAGGCTAATGCTTCAGTGGGACCTCCTGCTCACAGATGCTTTGAAGTGAGAAGGTGTTTGTGTTAGCATAAATGTGTGATCTCAGCAAACTGGAGAGAGACTCTGTTTTAAATACCAGGGTTATGGTTATCTCTTTGAAGCTTCAGACCCTCAAAGAAATCAGAGAGAAAGAGACCTAGGGATTGAGTTTTAATCTCTGCCTATTCTTAAGGGTAGCACTGAGACCTCTGCAAGTCTGAATATGATAGCAGTTTGAATTACAGATTCCTTGTTAGTCCTTCTATTCATATTTTCTTCTGATAGTCTAACATCTTGCCTAATTAATGATGTCAAGTTAAACACAATACTCCACAATATAAAAAAATACAACAAGGCCACCAGTTCTTTGTAGGTTAAAAAAAAAAAAAAGGAGAGATGAGAAGAAAAGGAGCATTAACCTTCTGTTTTTTCCTTTTTCTGTCATTCTCCTGACCTATTTTATCCAGTTCTGACAGGACAGTAACTTTGAAAGAGTTCTGTGCATTGTGGTTTTAAAGGAAAAGCTTAAATCTTTCCCTCCCTTGTTGGAATGATCTGATCTTGGTCACCAATGTAGGCTGTAATAAAGTACAGCGCTACTTTTTACTTTCCATCTTCCATAGTGTGATATTATCTTCCTGATGATAAGTGTTCTCATTTCAGGGTAAGAGAAGCTGACAGCATTTTGAACTCTTTTCTCACACAGTTAGAATTAGAAGTGCATGTGCAGCAAAACTAAGCTTGGGTGCTGAAAAGGGCTAAATTCTAGCTCTACATTTGCTACTAACTCGAGTAGAAACTGTTTTTTTCCCCAAATCAGAGTAGAATTGGGTGATTCTGAGCTCATTTGTTATGTCTTTTGGTATAAACAGTTAACTTCATTGAAGTTGCTATGATGGGATAACTAAGAGCAGAAATAGGCCAGTTCTTCATAAATTGAAATATGCTCTTGTGCAATATAAAACAAGCCTCATAAGAACAGTGATTTAGTATTATTCTTGTTCTTTGAGAGGAACGTTCATAGATGAGCAGGTGAAGTTGTGGGGAAAACTCAGGCTGATAGCAACCAATCATGGTCAGGTGAAACTTCTATATATAACAAACCTGCAAACAACTCAATGAATTGGAAGCTCGCATAGAATTAAGACTTTATGTCCATGTTTATAAAGAGTAGGTCATCCACTCAAGGGAAAAGGACAAAATGATATAACAGATTTAACTACTAGTACTGCATTGTAATTAGGAAATAGACTGTATATTTCCTTTGAATAATTTAAGAAAAAATCAAGTACATCTGTAATTAGTATTCATTCGGGAACTCTGGATAGTTAGAATAATTTTAAAAAACTGTTTTCTATACAGCTTTGGATGAGAAAACATGCAGTATAACAAGATAAACTCCATGTAACAAGTAATTCAGCAAGAAGCTATCTTTTTAACATTTCTTCAGAATTTCAGGGGAAAAACAAAAATGAAAATTGTTCAAATGTCAGTATAGCTCATTTTGCAGGCTACAGAAAGTGTAGTTGTGAATAAAATTATTCCATCTATGCTCAAATGGTAGCAATTAGGGGGTAAAAGTGATTAGGTGTAGAGGGAATACTAAAATCAAACAAAATCCTTACCAACTCCTTGAAAATGCAAACACATATATGCATGCAATTTCAACAGCTTCTTATTTAAACATAACAGAACTGTTTCCATATTTTTTGGTTTAGATTCAAGATTTTTATTCCATTCTGTCGTTTGCATTCCCTTCTATGTACTTTGGAATCTTTGTGAATATGAAAACCTGGAACTAAATTAAATACATGAAATGAAGAAATGCAAATCCATTTGAACTTTAAGTAGATTTCATAAAATCCAACATATTCTTGAATCACACAGAATCACACAGAATGGTTGAGATTGGAAGGGACCTCTGGAGGTCATCTTGTCTAACCTCCCTGTGTACAAGCAGGACCACCAAGAGCCATTTGCCCCAGGACGATGTTTAGAGGAGTTTTTGTCTATAGGAGTCTCCAAGGGTGGAGACTTCATGGCATCTGTGCAACCTGTACCAGTGCTCAGTCACTCTCACAGTAATAAAGTATTTCCTGATGATCAGACAGCACTAACTATGTTTCATTTTGTGCCCATTACCCTCTGGTTCTGTCACTGGCCACCACTGAGAAGAGCCAGGCTCTGTCCTCTTTGCACCTTCCCTTCAGGCGCTTGTATACATTGATAAGGTCCCCTTGAGCCTTCTCTTCTCCAGGCTGAATAGTCCAAGTTCCCTCAGCCTTTCCTCATATGTGAGGTGCTCCGGTCCCTCAGTCATCTTAGTTGCCCTTCACTGGACATTCTCTAGTATGTCCATGTCTCTCTTGTACTGGGAAACCCAGGTGTGGGCTGAATAAAGAGTAACAATTGCCTCCTTCAACCTGCTGACAGTACTTAGCCCAGTGCAGCCCAGCCTACCATTCACTTTCTTTTCTGCAAGGGCCCATGGCTCGCTCATGTTCAACCTAGTGTCCACCAGGACCCAGGTTCTTTTCTGCCAAGCTGCTTTACAGCTGAGTGGTCCCCAGCATGTACTGGTTCATGGGTTTGTTCCTCTCCAGGTGCAGGACTTTGCACTTTTCCTTGTTGAGCTTCATGAGGTTCCTGTCAGCCCATTCCTCCACCCTGTTGCGGTCCCTCTGGATGGCAGCATGATTCTCTGGCGTATCAGCCACTCCTTCCAGTTTAGTGGCAGGTGCAGACTTGCTGAGGTCAGACTCTTCCCCATCATCCAGGTCCTTAATGAAGATGTTAAACGGAACTGAACTCAGTCAGTTTTCAGTCCACCTCATTGCTCAACCAGCCTGTATAGCTTGTCTATGAGGATCTCATGTGAGACAGTTTCAAAGGCCTTACTGAAGTCCACTGCTCTCCCCTCATCTACACGCTAATCCCTTGATCATTGAAATTTATCAAGTTAGTCAAGGATGACTTCCTCTTGGGGAAGCCATGCTGACCACTCCTGATGACATCCAGTAGTATATACACATTACATTGATATAAACTTCAAATAGAAAACAAAATGGACAATTGTGCTCCAATGAGAGTAAATAGATCTTTGTGTTAATATGTTATCAAAACAGTATGCAAGACTGATAGAGATTAAGTATAAAAATACAACAGCCTTTTCCAAGTTCTGTTTGAATTCATATTTTTAACACTAAATATGCTGGTTTTACAGACTTAGATATGAACAGAATTGTCTACTTGGAAAATACAGGGCTAGATAACTTTATATTTTGCATTTGAGGTGTAAGAGTGGTAGTCTTTGATGTGCCTTGCACCTATGTGCTTCCATTGTGATTTATGTCTTTGTCTAATAAAAAATGTATATGGCTCAAGCTGTTGACGCGGTTGGCATCTGTTTCAGATTCATTTTTAGTGACAGCAAGCTGCTGCTGGCGAGCACTCAGCCTTTTTATCATCAAAAATACAGAGACTGGCATCCCTGCCATTGCTCTTTATTCTGCACTAGAGTTCTTCATCAGATGTACTGCACTAAAACCTGTCATGGATGACAAGCATTATAGAATATGCATTTTAAGTTTCCTAATTACAATTTTTAAACAATGCTAGAATTTATTGAGAAGTTATCATAACAAGTGTAATAATGCTTAATAACCCTTGGCAATGTCTAAGCTTTTAATACCATTTTGAAGATTATAGAATATGCATATCTACATAGATATGTCAGAATATTTATCTGTCATTTATTATAAGAGACAGAATAGTTTAGTAGAAGCCAAATATTTGACTGTTTAGTAGTATAAGTCATTTCTCTTTATGTGTACTGTGGTATCTTTCATTTTCATGAACCACTATAGAAGGGAGGGCATGTATTTGTGTGCATGTGTACATAAATTTGCACATAAACTGTCCACATCTATACATATGAGATTGGGTGTAGATTTAGACTTCATGTTCATCAAGAAGTTAGAAGCACTTTCTGAAGTGTTCCATTTTTTGAGGAGTCATTTTTTCCTGTTCCCTGCACTGCGTGAAGCAGGATATTGGGGCTTAGTTCAGGGGAGGTTGCTTAGCATGGTAAAAAATAAAAAAGGTGTATTCTTCTATCTGTGCTGTATAATGTTACTGCCATTTTGCATTCATGAAAATGATGGTCTTTTCTATTCACTTTTCTACTATTCACACAGACATCATCTTAATTCATGCTTGTTTTTTCCCTATGCCTAGAGACACTTCCTTTTGATATGATCCATTGTAATGAACTCCTGTATTCCTGTATTTTTTTTGTATCTCACCTAAAAACCCCCCTTAGTTTATGATGTCTGAGAAAAAATAGCAAATTAATAACAGTAGGATGGAAGCAGTATAAGGAGGTGAGAAGTATGTATTTATGGTCTAAAAGCTATTATACATAGACTATGTCCTTCTATGTCCTTCTGTTCCAGGAACAGAATGAATAACAATAAAATGAAATAATAATAGTAAATTAATAAAAGCTCAATTTTCAGTGTAATCTTACCAATGGTTAACATAGATTTTGAAAACACACCTGATTTTTTTACATGAGACATTTTCTACAGTTCAAACATTTCAGTTCTCTTGGCAACCCAGTTCTGGTTTTGGTTAGAAATGTTGAAATAGAAACTGCAAAACTGGTGCAGCAATACAGAACATCTTAACAACCTGTTCACAATCTGGTATTGATGCTATTAGTACCACGAGAAAACAGCAGACTCCTGTCTCAGAGCCATAATTAGATGGTTGTCTGCATTTTTTAAGGAACATGGAGTTTGCTCCTATCAATTGCTACCAGAATCAGAGGCCTCTTTTTGTAGGAAGTGGTGCTTGTCTAGTGGATTGAGTGGCCCTTTTAATACATCCTGGTATGTGCCTCAAGAAGTCAGGGCTATTTCTTGTTTTCTTTCCTGTTTTATCTCAGTTGTTTTCAAGAAGGTAATCTGGCATTTTCAGAATTTCTTTTAACTGGCATATGAGCCCTACATTTCCCTCCTTGCCTCAAGTGTATGGTTCAGACTGTCTTGCCATCCAAAATTTTTCACTTCTAACCCAGCCTCTGCTAATAGTTTTATGTGCTCAGCAAATATCTAGTTGTACATATTTTCTATTCTGTTTTCCCACCCTTTGTCCCTCCTTCAAATGGCACGGTGGCCCTTGTAGAGACAAGAACCTTTATCAAATCACCCCTGACTCTACTGTGCTCTCAGAGCCTCTTCTGGACAGAATTTTTCAGCCCCTGTTGTGAGCACAGGATTCATGATGGGTTTGGAGAGGCACCACGCAGCCATCCTTTCTGCAGTGAAGGGAGGGCAGTATCCCAGGAAACTCAGCTCTTCAGAAAATCCCCAAAGGGAGAATGAGAAACTTGAAGTAGTTCTGTGTAGTGTGGTGTTTTCTTTGTTCCATGTGCTTATCACTGGAAGGAAAAGAAAAGAAATAGCACAAAATGTGAAAAGGTGAAAATTAAATTTGGTATAGGAAGAAAGCACTTGATTATCCAGTTAAAGTAATTTAAAGGTATCAAAATCTCAGTTATCTGGTAATATAAGTATGTAGAAAATAAGACAACATGGATGGTAGTGATACATTGGATATTTCTTAAGATTCATTGGTATCAATGAAACAACTAATTTACACTGATCAACATTTGAGACAATGAAAAAGAGAAAAAATTAACAAAGTGTTCTTAACTCAGTATTAAAAGCAATATGTAATGTCAAAAAATGATAGTTTCTATTGCTTTCATAAATATTTTACAAGACTTCTATTGCAGTACTTGCATCTGGGTTTGTTGAAAATATTCAGGGAAGTTACTAAACTACCTCTGCTATTGTTCATCTAATCCATAATGGATTAGCTCTTTTTGTTGTGGATGAAACACTTTTATCAAAAGATTTCCAGCACAATGGACTGCATTTCACAAGAAATATTTAAAAAGTAGAGCCTTCTAATTTCAAGAGATGGTTTCAGGCTGTAAATACTTAGTGGGTAGAGGCATCTCCCTGCAGTTCCTGATAAGATCTCTTAAAAAAAAATACTCATATCAGCAGTGTTTCCTATTAACTAGCTCTAAACAGCTGCACACTTAGCATGCTAGCAGTACTTCTGCATACTCGCATTGTCATCCCATTCCGAGGTACCTGACTTAACGCACTAGCAATTCACAAGAGTGGAAGACTAACTATTATTTCTTCTAAATATAGACCATTTCGGTAATTAGACCTTTGTGGGGGAAGAAACAAGTAATTGCCATGCAGAGAGATTCCAAAAGAATCAGAAAAAAGACTGGAAGTGATAATCTGTGGGTGCTGCACAGTGCTGCATAGGAATGCAAAAATATGTAAACAAAGGCTTAGAAACAATCAGGAAGGATAAAATGAGAAAGCTTAATTTGTTTCTCTGATGTGAAGTCAGAATTACTGAAGGTATGACTGGTATAAGTTGCTATGGGAACTGTGGAAAAGAAAGGATTTGGGAATGGCTGGACAGGAATGGACAGCTGTGGAGGTGATGTTTGCTCACAAATTTTACATTGTTGTCGGCAGCATGTCAGTAGCTTGAATTCTCATTGACTCCAAGAACTTGTTCCTTATCATGTGCTCTATACTGCCAAACCTTTAAGCATCGAGTATTGTGTAAGCTTTAGAGATTGCATAGGCTGTGTCATTCCTGCAACATTGCATAGGTATCATTTTGTTGCAGTAATCTGAAAACGAAGTGACGTCTTTCTCACTCTTTCACTGAAGCTCTTCTTTCTTTAACTTACATATTATTTTATATATTGACCATCTGATGTGGAATCTGGAACTGTGAGCTAAGCAATTAAACTCCCTTTTCATTACATGAAAAAAAGAACTGATCTCTGATATCCTACTATATGAATTAGTACTTTGACAAATAAAATCAGAACATGAATGTTTTGCTAAAGAAAAGCAGTTTCATTTCCACATCTTACTGCTATTTAAAAAACAAAACAAAACAAGTTGCATTCTCTGCATTTAGTCCTACCACACATCCTATATGTTGGAAAGTATTTATTAGGTCAAATCTTTCAAAAGTTTCAGGAAATTAAGAACTTAATTTATATATTTTAGTTGAGCTGGGGCATAGGCTTCTGAATCCTGTCAAAACTAAAATGTTTCTGCATGGGACGAAGGAAGTATACAGTAGGTGGTTGTTGCACCTATGGAGTTTCAGAAGTCACTGTGGTGTAGCATGCAAGTCAGCAGGGACTTCTGTATTACATCTTCCAACTGTATGTCTAATTTAAAACAGTTGTATCCCTTTTTACCTGCTTAGGTGCTTTATTAAATCTGACTTATGGTATTTTACAGACGCTTACAGCCTTACAAGATTGGGCCTTATTATTTATTGATATATACAGACACAGACATTCACTGAAGCTGCTTTTATTGTAATGTCTTATCAAATGGATTTAAGTTATTTCAGAATGTGAGCCTCCCTATTAATTTCTTTCCATGAAAAGATTTTGTGGCAGAAGAGGCTGCTGCTGAGTTTTCAGATACATCATCTTCCTGGGCTTATTGAGTTCAGTTTTCTAATATTATTCTTCCTATTTTAATTATGATAGGTAAAACAGTTACAGCAAATAGAAACCCCTGGTTTTCAAAGCAACCCAGTCGTCACTATGCTCCCCTTTCTACGTGAGACATCATAGCTGGAGGAGATCATAGAATCATAGAATGGTCTGGG
>JMFS01085668.1:0-20493 GCA_000699545.1 Podiceps cristatus
GGGCTCCGCGCGCCGCAGCCGGCGCGGTAGCTCCGGCGGAGGGAGGTCGGGCCTCGAGCCTGGGTAGCGGTGGTGTGAGCACCTAAGACCGGGCACTGCCGTGACCTGAGGGCGTCCCTTTTGGGGAGTTTTTAATTATTTTCTCCTTACGTTTGTCTTTCACTTTGATCTTCCCTCTGGTCACATCTTGCAGGTAACGTATCGCTTTCATGCTTTTACTTACAGCCATCTCAGAAAGGGCAGGTCAGCGTTGGCTGCCTCGGTTGGTATATGCTTTATATGCATACAGTAATAGATATTTTAGGGATTTCTAATAGCTGTTAGGTATTTAGTACACATCAGTACGAAAGACCTTAACTGTAAGCATGAATTTTCTGTTGGATCTGATAGTGCTGCTGGAGGCAACCCCTGCACTGAGCACCTCATCAGTGTCACCTTCAGAGATTATTGCTGTCACCGTCCAGAGTTTATTATGCATTGGTGGAGCAATTTGTACGAACAATCTTAAAACGACTCCAATAAAATTGGGCAGGTTAGCATGAAATTAGTGGAGGTGTGTTTTTCTGGTCTTCTGCTACAAGTTCTGTTTTTCCTTTGCTCTTTCAGTTAACTGGCGTACTAGACCACTTGAATACACCTTGTTGTCTTTACGGCAGCCTTAAACTATGGACAAAATCAATTTGGTCTTACTTGATTGTGTCTCTATTGAAGTAAATGAAGGAATGCTCAAACATGTTCCTTTCTGTCCTGTCAGCTGAGCATGATCTGCCTTCTTCCTTTCCATCCCTGCAGCCCAGGGTGGGAATGGACAAGGGGTAATTGCAAGTTTAACTGTTTCAGACTAGTAATAATAAGTGTTATCAGTACCTTTAACTGTCATCCGACTCTCTGAAAGAATTCTAATGTAGTGTGGGGTTTATGTTTTGGTGGTTGTTCGCATGGGTTTTTGTTTGTTTGTTTGTTTTTTAAGATAATCTAAAGTCCAAGGCTTGTATATGAGCACTTTGTTTCATTTGTCTGCCTGAAGGCCCATGCGAAAGGGGGATGGTTCTGTTTAAGTAGTCCTCACTTTTTTTCTTCCAGAATTCCAGAGGTGGTGCTTCTCTGTTGAAGGATAGTATCCCAATTATTGAATTTTCGGCTTCAGGACCATTTGAAGGTCATGATCTTCTGCGTAGAGGGTACACTTTACTCTTTTCTTGTTGAATTGTGCCACAGCCGATGTTGAACTTCAGAGACAGGAAGAAAGGATGTGTTAAGTGCTGGCTTTCTAAAGAAGGTTCTTGGAAAGTGTATCGCAAAAGCTATAGTCTAAAGTGCACATATTTAACCAGATTGTCTTTCAAGCATGAATTTTTTGAGAAACATCACTTCATGAAGTAGATAACATTAATGGGACTTTTACCTGTGTGATACTGCTCTTTAGAAAAGAGATGGAAAAGTGCTAATAATTATGAAATATATGCTGGTTTTAATATACCTGTATATAAGCATGCCATAGCACTGTGGGAAATGATTAATTTCAGCATTGGTACAAAAAGTAAGGTTAATACAGTAAAAATGGTGGGTTTGGGTTTTGCCATTTTACATGGGTGCAGAACTATGTGCATGTCTTGGATAATGAATCTAAAATAAGTTCATGGAGTTTAAAATGTGAGTAATACAATTATGAACGGTGGGCATATGTATGTACAATATTCAGTTGCAAAAACTTGGAGACTTCTAAAATCAGATACCATGTAGTTTGGACATAATTAAATCTATGACGATTTAATTTATTAGTATTTTTCTGTATTCTAAAGGGGGTCAAGGAAGAAAAGCTGTCATTCTGTTTTGTCAACAGAGAGAAAAGAGGATGCTGGTAGTGCTGTAGTTAGAGGTCTTATTTGCCGCTTCACTGTTAATTTTTTTTCTTTGTAGTTAAAACTAAATTGTATGTCTCTGTGGTGATGTTTTTGCCTGAGATTACTTTTGGAGTGCCACTTAAACAGTCTCGATTAATTTGAAGTTTGTGTTTTGTTTTGTTTTTTACTTGTATTTGTAGCTTTACAAGTGTGAAAAATGAATTGTTGCCCAGCCACCCACTGGAGCTGTCAGAAAAAAATGTAAGTATAACATCAAATGTAGCTATTTTCACTGTTAACTAATTATTAAGTTTAAATTAACAATGCCATTACCTGGACAGCTTTGCGCAGTGTCAAGTAATGAGCAGTGTCTTGCCTTTAACAGAATAAAGATGTTCAACAATAGTAACATTGTAGTTATACAAATGGCATTGTTGGCAAATTTGTTTAATGTTAGCCTCCTGCTTGTGACTCTCTGTTTCAAGTACGTAAGTGGGCTTCCATGTCAGGATTTCCTTAGTAAGGTTTAGTCGTCTACAAGTTATTAAGACTCTGTAGTTGAGGGGAGGGCACGCCTGTCAGCTCTGGAAGACAGATCCTCCCATTTTCTCTAAAGGTTTACCATGTGTCTTCATTTTCAGACTTTCAGTCTGTGAACCCATAAATACTTTTCACTGAGTTATTTTGTCCCATCTAGAAACTTACATATATGGTTTGTTGTAAGTGTATGCAATCTTGTCCGGCTTAGTTATCACTCGTGGACCACTTAAGAGTGGTCTGTGGACTGTAGGTTGAAGGCTTCCACTACCATAAAAGGGGACTAGAGTGACAACCTTGGCAAAGTAGCTGGTTGAACTGAATCTCGTCTCTGGTGCCTGTTTTGTTAGCGTAGAAGATTTGATGTAATAAAATATCCTGAAGCAAGGGCAGTATTTGGACATAATGTTCCAAACTGCTAAGCTAATCAGCATGACAAGGTCTGAATGTAGTATCTAATGTATTCTAATTCTAACCAGTGCTGGTGGTGTCTTGAGTTAAAAGGATGATATTAATGTGACACCAGCTTCATGATCTTATTTTTATAAATACTATAAATATTTCAGGGTCATTTGTCAAATGATTTTTTTTTTTTTTTTACACAACTGACTTCTGTAACAGTGTTTAATTCTATTCTTGCTGGGTAAAACCTGCATAATTAAAAGATTACATGCTAGTAAAAAACCTGTACAGAAATAATTAAATGTACAGAAATAATTAAAACAGACAATATGACTCCCTAAGAAGTATGTGAAACTTCAAATTGTTTTTGTTTTGTTTTTTTTCCCCCACATCTTATTTGATTGGTTTTCCTGTAAGTTTATGGCTGACTTATTTAAGAATTATTTTAATTTACATTTGAATGGGTAAAGACTTATTTTAGCCTGAGATAGTTACGGTTGTTTTTACTATTGCAAATGATAGGTTGTTCAGGTAGCACTAGCAGAACCCAAGTCTTTCTGCTACCTAGATAAGGATCCCTCCTTTTGTAAAATAAAAGGAACAGAAAAATAATGTGACCGGAATTGTAAGTTTGGTATGAGGCGTATAAATAGTATTTTCTGTTAACTGTTGAAGAGTATTCAATATAGGTTGTTATAAAGAAAATGCATGGTGTGCCTTTGACTTATATTTTCGTGTTGGTTTTTGAGATTCCTTTGCATAAACGTTGATATTCTTGTACCAGTTGGCTTTTGTCATGATGACTGAGTACAGGTTTTAAAATAAGATATTTGTATTTTCTGTTTTACAATAGTCTATTGTGTCAAATTACAGGTGTGTAGTCACTACTATAAAAGCCCAAACTGAGACTGGATTAATCAAGCCTAACATTAAGCATAATTTACTTTTGTGTCCTTTGGTATTCATGTGCCAGCACTCTTTCATTAAAAGAACCCCCTCCTAAATAGATAAGTGTGTTTTCTTTGTCTTACAGATCAGTTTTAGAGCAGTTGGTAAAATCATGAGCTTTCTTTGGGGTTTTTTTTTGAGTAATATGGAATATATGTGGTGCTCTCCCTACTTGATTAGAAAATAAGTATTTCAAGTGTTTTCAAGTAGAGTCTGTAATAGCTAACAATAACATCAATTGTGGCTTTTGGGTTTGTGTTCTTACTTTAAACTAGATGTAAGTTCTGGTTTGTGCTGACAGTATTGTAGTAAAGTAGTGCAAAACTGCACCACTTGGTGGTGTTATGTGTCCTGATTGTCAAAAATAACAATAAAAATCGATTTGTAATAAAATCCAGCAAAAACCAACTTTGGTTTCGTAAAACAAATATTAGTGAATTACTTTCTTTTGTGTACATTTGAGACACATATGATGGTATCACTGAATTTTTACATATAGATTTAATAAGCATGTTCATTTAAGTAAGATGTCACAAATCTCTTTTATGGCTGTACTTTAAAGTAAATTTTTCTAAAAAAAAAAAATGTATGTTGTTTGTGATAGTTCCAGTTAAATAAAGATAAAACAAACTTTGAGACGCTGAGAAATATTCAAGGACTCCATGCAACTTTAAAGCTGCAGATGGAATTCAGAGCAGTGAAACAGGTAGGCATTTTTATCCAACCAGTATAACTCAAACCACTTAAAGCTTCATCGCGTAACGTGCTTTCAGAGAAACATCTTTCTTTGCTGAAATACCTTATGTTTCCCAAACAAAATCTTTAACTGGACTGTTTTTATTAAGACCGACCAACCAAACATTGAAATTAATAGTCAATATGCTAAAACCTTTCTGCTGCTGTTCTGTTATTGTTTACTTGGTGAAATGGTAACTACTCTGTTTTCTGTGGACTAGCTTCCTGTAAGCCTTCAAAGAAAATCAGGAGGAATAGAGTATTAATTCCTAAAATTCATACTCTCCTCTGTAGAATGTATGACCTTCACGGGAAGGAATCTCTGCATTTGTAGGAAACTCGGGAGTCTGAAGCAGGGAGTGATTTGGGAGTGGATATAGAGGTAATGTGAAACCTGAAACAGAGAGTTTGCTATGTGTTTCTGATTGTTCTGCAGCCTTTCTTGTAAGATCAGGGCAGGTCTACGGGGAGTTAAGTTCAAAGTTTTTAACTCCCAATGGGGAAGCTGAGTCTGCCTCCTTTTCCCTCAGCTCCTAGGGTGGGGAATAACTGGAGGGAGACTGATGTGGTCTGTTAGGAAACAGAAAGTTTGTTGGTCCTAGTAAACCTTCTTGGCTTGTTGAAGGCTGCCAGTCTATTAAGAGTTGTTTTTCCAAGTGAATTAGAGCAATTTTATACTCCCTTCCAGTGGATCAGGTGCTACTGAACCACAGTGAGCTGCAGAGATTACTGGTCCTGAAGATCTGAAAGTCAGACAGGATATATGAAAACATCCCTTGATTTCAGCTGTGCTGTCTTATGAGGAGAAATCTTTTTTCCTAACTTTTGACAATTGTACCAGTAGTGATTATGGAAATCTTTGACATATTTTGTGTGTAAAGAGATAGCTATGTGATAATTTTGTGTTTGTAAAATATGTTCGTGGTGTAACTGAAGCATCACTACTAGTAGTGAATTCAATGGTAAAGACAGATAGGCCATTCTCAGAGTACTTAGGGTTATGACAGTTGCCCAACGCTGACTGGGTGTGGATGTGTTTGTTGCAGTGAGCCTCCCCAGCTTTATGTGGTAACAGAGGAGGGAAAAAAAACCAACCCTTTTTTTTTTTTTTTTTAACTACGCTATTTGCTGTAGTAGTTACACTGCAGTGAAAGCTACAAATCTAGTGAAAAGCTGTTCTTTTCAAAACAGAGAAAAAATAGAAGATGGTGGGTTTAGGTAGGCCTTGCTGTCTATGTGTGCCAGTAGTTCTCTTATTTCATTGTTGTTTTTGAAGGAAGTGACTTTGCCTGTGCTTCAGGCTGAGAAATCGGTTCCCCAGTTGCTTCAGGATGAGAAATCCAAAGATAAGCCCCCTCAATTTCAGACTTGCAGAAACTTGGAACTCTTGTCTTTTTACAGGTTCAGCGTCTCCCGTTTCTTCATAGCTCAAACATAGCACTGGATACTCTGAGGGGAAATCATGAATGCATCGGGTTTGAGGATATCCTTAATGGTAAATACGTTCTGTTTTTAATGTTATGGAAACATTTAAAGGTAAAATTTTGAAACTGTGAAGTTCTTTGCCTCTGCGGAATATGATAATTGAACGCACAAAATAGAAAAAAAATTGAATTCCTAAAGGCAAAGAAGCACTGGGGGAAGAGGTAAATGTGATTCATCTGCTAGTTGTGTGGAAATTACTCTGAAATACAGAGTAAGCCAGTATTTGCTTGTAGGCTGGATTTCTGAAGGAGTAGAAGGTTATGCACTTACCTTGTATGCCAGTTTTCCCAGAAACTGCTGAACTACTTGCACAGATTTTGACAGGTGGAGGTTACAAAGATACAAAGTTTTTCTAAGTTCTATAATTAAAAAGAGAGGCTACAGGAGAGATACCGAACTAATGAACCAGAGATGTGGCAGGGGAAAGGCTTCCTCGAACTAACTCAGCAGTTTGTGGTTGTGTGGCGGTCTGCCGCCTTGACAGTATGTGTAGAATAAAGTAAACCTGGAAAAATAGGTTTTTTTAAAAAAAAAACAAAACTGTTTCATTGTAGCTGGTAGTTAATGACATGGAAGGAGGCAGAGGGTATTTTGAGGTGGGATTGGAGAATGGAAAGAGACAGAGAGAGTGGGAACTGGAGATAATGGAGGGGAAAGGGAGAATATAGAGGCATGAGGTAAATCTGGGATTATTTTCTGAGACAGATTTACGGGGAGCAATGGAAAGAATCTTAGTTTATTGTAGTTCAAGGGGCAGAGAAATGTCAAACATAATCTGTAGGAACGTGGTTATTTACTGTTGCTCACAACAAGCTGTTACATGTTTACAGGATGCTATGGAGTGAGTGGTTAGCTAAAGTGTTTTGGGTAAGGTTCCATTTATCGTCTGGGGCTGGATTAGGTAATTTTGGTGTATCTGGAGGTGTCATTAGTATGTCCTGTTTATGGAAGGAAAACACTCTGATACACCCATAAAGAAATGAGTATTTCTTCCAAAGTGCTGTTGCAAGCTTTTTTTTCCTGGCCTTGGATATTTTCTTGGTTGCTCTGATACACCCACAAAGAAATGAGTATTTCTTCCAAAGTGCTGTCGCAAGCTTTTTTTCCTGGCCTTGGATATTTTCTTGGTTTTTCTTTTGTATGGAACGTTCATATTGTCAGTATTGGTATCTTGTGTCCTCTGCGTATTCCTTGATAACCTTGGAGAGCAGTGGCTACTATCAGCCATACTTTACAGAATGGTAGACATCTCAGATATCTAAGGGCGTGGAATTTCTGTGAAACCAGGCAGTTAGGTGGAGAAGAGGAATCATGGCTATGTTCTAACCAACAGGCTGGATTGTGAGCTCCTGTTGTACAGAGAAGTTGCATTGGAAAGACATGTGGGGCACCTGTGGGTAAAAGCTTTGGTCAGACTTGTGTTTTCTTGAACAAAACTTAATCTGCCTTGAGATTCAGGTTCCAGGAGAGTGTGCATCTGTAGAACTGGTTGGTTCTACATGAGGTGCATGTGTCTCTCCTTAGGAAGCGCTGTTCCATTGTAGATGTATTGGTTATCTGATCTTACTTTGGATAGAGACTTATGAGTTAGACCTGCATTGTGCAATACTGTCAAAAATCAGTTGAGTAGCTGTTGCACTAAGCATTATAATGAAAAAAAATTTAAAAAGTCCTTCATAGTTATTGTTAATCTTTGTAGCTTGGTAAAAGCCTCATGCTGATGATATTTTTTTTTTTTTCCCCTCCCTCTAGATCCTTCACAGAGTGAGGTTATGGGAGAACCACATATGATGATGGAATACAAGCTTGGTTTATTTTAACAAAATGTACTCCTGAAAAATGTGTTGTGCATGTCTTTATACTGCAGATCTAAATACATGATACTAAATTGACACTCACAGTGTTAAACAGTCCTACAGTTACCGTTTGCCTTCCTTGATGAAAAGGCACATTAAATGTTTAAAGTATAAACTGTTTTGTGCTTGTTGTCAATCATATAAATGTCCTGTAAGTAGGTAGTTTAAATAATGTTTCTTCGTATACTGCTCAGGACAATAGCTTCTTAACTATGGAAATGCTATATGTATATACAAGAAATCCAAAAATACCCATGCATTTTAAAACGGTTACTGTAGGTAAATGCATTTAATGGATGTTCTTGAGAAGAACTTTTTAAGGGGGAAAATAAGGTGTTTTCCATTGAATAACTCTTTGTTCATGAACATTTCCATACACTTTTTAAAGTATTGAATAAAAGTTTGCTATAAATGCTGTTGCGTTCCAAAATAGATTTAATCGTAAATTGAGAATCTCTTATCCACAACACAGTGTTGTTCCTTTTTCTTGCAGTATATTTAAAGATCTTTAACTTCTGCACTGTAATGGAATTCTGCTACATACATCTCCCGCCCTCCCTGTTTGACTGTTTTTCATGATTGAGCCATTAAGCTTTTCTGTAGAATTGGAAGTATTGCGATGAAAAGGGAGTGAAAGGTCTGGATTTTTTTTTTCATCTGTGTCCCTGAAAGGATATTCTGGTTTCTGAAACGAGAAGCAAGTTCTGGTTGGAGTTTAAAGAAACATTTTGAAATCCATTTGGGAACATAATCCAAAAGAGCAGCACTCCTAGATCTAGGTATTTCCGTTTTAGGGATTAAGAAAGAATGCTACTTCATTATGACAGTACCTGATAAAGCTGCTGCAGCGAGAACATGAAGGTACAGCAGTACTAGATGACAAATACAGAAACCTTTTTTTTTTTTTTTTTTTTTTTTTTTTTTTTGTGGCTTTACCAACATCAGATCTTGATTAAGGGAGAATGAGACACCTATACTTAAATACACCTTTTAAAGGAGTGTGGCCCATGAAAGGTGTGTTGTGTGCTTAAGTGGATGTCATTATTAAGTTCGGGGTTGTATCTTTTCTGATGTTGTACACATGTATGTATCATGAATTCTACAAGGCAGCAAGTATGATGCGGCACATTAGGAGGGAAAGAAAAAGTCTGGTTCAAAAGAAGTCATTTCTTGTCATCTGTGGGGAGCTTGAAACAGTATTTCTAAGACAGGAACTGTGTTTATTCAGCAGGTTTTAAGGACTTAGTTAAACTGCTAAGTGCACTTAGTGTTCTGTTGTAGACAATTTTAGCAGAAACGTTGCTATAAACCTGTTTTCACAATCTTAAACATCTCTTGTGCTTTTCAGTTTGCTTAAAGCTGCCACAGATTCCCTACCCATGTGGGCAAAAGCTTCTAGCTTCTATGTGCATCTATTGCAGAACGTTACAGCAAATAAAAACCAGAGATGACACAGTATGAGATACTTTACTGGCGGTTTCATTTGGGGTTATATTTAAACTTGTTTAATTTAAAAAGTGAAGCTTCTAAAATTCTTTCACTTGAGAGTTGCAGAGATTAGAGGCTTGTGCTATGAAATACAAGCTAAGGCCTCAGCTGTGTTTTTTGCCTTAGTGATGTTAAAGACAGGACCAATAAATTGAACACGCAAGTGCAGACCTGCTGTTTTGTTTTCTGTAGCTGTCCTGTTTTTTCTGTGAGCTGGTATACGTTATTAAATACCAGCATTGGTTGCTGTGTTAAAATTGACAAGTTTCTTGGCAGTTTTGTATAAAGCAAAAGTAAACTCATCCTGAAGCAAGCATGGGGTTCAGTAGGCTTTGTGTTGCTGCAGGCTCAGGCCAGAAAGGCTGAGGGATTACCTTGCCAGGTCTGGGACACTGTAAACCATGGGCATTGGCTTTTAGGGGGATATTCAGGTCTGCCTTCCTGCCAGTGCTGTTCCAGGAATCAGGGTGCAGGAAACAGGGAGCCACGCTGTCGCTGTACACAGTGACTGGTACCTTGTGGCTCCAGCCTCAGCATATCTGGCTAGTTGGCCTTTCCTGGTGTTGGTTCAAAGATGGATGTTATTGTATCTGAGCAAAACTACATTAAGACAAGTAATTCAGTGGAGTTTCTCATTAGTGCAGCAAAGAATGGACATAGATTAGGAGACTGGACCTAATTTCTCTGTGGTTTTGTTCAAGGATTACTTTATTAACAATCGTGGGTGAGATCAAGCTGTGTTCAGAGCAAGGAAGTGGCATTGTTCATTATGTCCGTAAGGACACTACTTTCAGGGGTTAGGCTGGAAAGCAAATGCTATATGTCAGAATTTATGCTGTATGCTCTTTAAATAAATGGAGTCCAACAGGACCGAGGCAAAGAGCTTTTGAGATAAAAAGGGGGGGTTTACACTTGCGCAGCGTTGCAGTGTGTTGGGCTGGGGACTGGTCTTCCTGGCCCAGCCCCTTCTGATTTTATATGAGCTTTATTCTGTAAAGCAGGGGCAGCAAGCAGCAACCCGCAAAGGCGCACTGAGCGAGGCGTGCTGACAAGCGTGGCCGGACAGACACAGCCTGGGCAAGGGGAGGAAGGCACCTGCAGATCTACTGCTCTGACAGGTGCAACACGAGTCCCCACGCTGCTTTCTTGCGGGCAGTTCCCCACCTTCTCTTGGTGCTGATGTTCTGGGCAGCATCCTTTCCTCTTCTCCAAGCACAGGAGGGAGGCAAAAGCACATCTTCCTGCACTGCTGTTTGTTTGTTCCAACCACAAAAAAATAGCTGGTACCATAGTGCTGCTGCTTCTGTTTACATAAACATTCCTCCACCAGTCATCCCATTGGCCATTTGTCAAAAAGCAAAGAAAACACTACAAACACAATGTAGCATTTTAAAAAAAAACCTTCATTATTAGTTTCTGTCAAACAAAGAAAACACTACGAACACAATGTAGCATTTAAAAAAAAAACCTTCATTATTAGTTTCTGTCAAAAAGACCTTGCATTTATGTACAAATAGCAGCTATTATAAACTCAGAAGATTTTAATAATCTGAAGTGTATTAGTACCTGGTTTCCTCAGCTTGCACTGTGCTAGGGATTTCAAAAACATAGTTCATACCCTTCATGTGCTTTGACCTAAACTTAACAGCCAGTTCTAAATGCTTTGTCTTCTACAAAGACTTTGCAAACAGCCCAGTACTTTGTACAGCAAAATCAAACGTAGTCGTTCCCGAAGAGTACGTGCTTGTTCTCATTTGGACCAACAATGCTACTGGGGAACGGGCTTGCTTTGTTGCTACTTTCCCAGCACTAGCAGAAGCGTGCACTGAAGAAGAGGAAGTGAACACACACATCCCTTCTTAATTCCCTTTACTTTTTCCAGGCGATTTTGTGTGAAACAGTTAATTTTAAAAAGCCTTGTATAACTGCATAGTGAAGCGGCAAGGAAGACAATGTAATCTTTGTCCTTTGAATCAGTGTTTTCTTAATCTCCCTATAAGTACCCATTATGTTTTGGACACACTGATTATTGTAAAACTCCTCCGGCTTCTCCAACAAGCTGGCAGCAACTTGGGCACCTCAAGGGAGGAGAGTTAAGTCGTTTTGTTTACTGGCCAGTGGCTAAACTAGCTAGGAGAAGCTAATGATCTTTAATTGCTAACATCAGCCTTGCTAGTTCAGGACTGCAGTGCAAGAGCTGGCTACGTTTATTAGCTGTGTAAATATTCATTTCCCCCTGTCCTGGAAAAACTGCATTGTTTTCACCAGCGATGGTCTTCTGGATAGTGTAAAATCTCCTTTACCTTATTTGAACCCTCCACCAAACTTCTCAGTGATTACAATACACAGCTTGGAAACAATGCTGCTGTTCAGACAAAAAGGATCTACAATAGTATCACAACGTGGTACTAGTCCTTTTGGTGGAGGACGGTGGAGCAGCTCCGCAGAATTATTCTGTCCACACGATAGATGCTAATGGCTGTGAGCAGATCACTGATTATACAGCATGCACTACGTCTGGCTTCATTTTTATCCTATGCTGTGTGCATGTGAAGTCAGTTCCCGCATCATAGTTTCTTTCCTAGAGTTTTCCTTCTGTGAATGTCAACCACTTGACATTATTTTGATTTCTCTGCCTAATTTGTTTTGGGGGAAGAGAAGCACGTACAACCCACTCACGCTTTCAGGGACTGGAACAGTATTGGCCCTCCAGCTCTCTCTGAATAAAACACGTGGCAGTGGTCCTTAACATGCTGTTACACTTACACTTCTACTGTGCTGTGCGTTCCAGAAGCTAATACTCTGGATAATTTCTACTTGAACATCTCAAGCAAGAGATCTTACACTGTGGCCCCGGGCAAGTCACTTGTCCTCTCTATTAATTCCTCTTTCTGCAACAGGGAGGATAATATCTTTTATGGAAGGAGGTTCTTAACAGCATTTGTAAAGTGCTTTGAAGATGAGAAATGCTGTTCAAGCACTCATAAATTATGTTGCATTCATTGCAAGATGATTAGATGCATGATTCAGATTTTGTCACCTCATTTCAGGGTTGTTAAAAAATACTCGATGATCCACTAAAAAGAAATGCTATTACAGCCTTTCACTAGAAGCAACATTTAAGGTAAGTACAGCCAACTTAACTAGAAAACACGAAATATCTATGGGGAGAAGAATAGAGATGTCTGTATGCAGTCCTTAATATATGGAAAATGATAAAAATAAATGTGCAATATGTCTTCTGCAAAGCGTAGGCATAGGCCTAACTTCACACTCTGCAAGCTGGAAATTTTCTAAGTATGACAGTTCTGTGTGAAAATCCATTTTAAGAACCGAGTCACAGGCCACGTCTACACATCGTACATTAAACTTGCACCAACTCCCTGCTAACTAACTGCAGAGCAGTACGTCTGCTTACAGCAGGTGCAATACTGCCTCTAGTTTGGTTGCGTTCTGAAAAAACTACCTTTTAGTTTAGTCATTTTAGACAGGTCTGGGGACTTCACCATTAAGACAGGCCTTTGAAGATGTATGCATTCTCAGCTGGCATGAGCTCCACTGGCTTCAGCAGAATTGCCAGCACCATCTGAGTTGATAAGTTTATCTCTGTCACCCCACTTAGAACAATACAAGACATATCACAATCCACAGCTGAAAGGGTAAGTGGAGAGAGTCTCACCCTACCTTATTTTTTTCTCCATGCTGAAAGCAGCATTAAAATGTCCGTTGCCAGCCTATTTGCATAGGTAAGAGCTAGCTTTAGTCAAGTGCTAAAAAGAGACTGGACACAGAGTGCTACCAATTTAGTGCTTATTGCCGCAGGGCTACTTTGAGACTGCATCTGCAACTGTTGTGTTAGCTCTGTGGTCTCTGTGTGACATCACGGTCTCTGCCACTGCAGGTCAGATTAGAAAACCCAGGCAGATGAATCCTTTGTTCAACTATCCACGCTCTCTATGCTGGATACTTCTTCAGGTACTAGCAGAGCCAAGTCCTCCCCGTTCCAGCTTGTGCACAGTAGCCAGCTGTAAGACACAGATAAGACAGATGCCTTTAGCTGAGAGAGTTAAGCAGAGCATGCTGACTCAGCACCAACAAACACACTTGATAGCTCCCTTACAGCCGACTTCTGCCGCACAGAGCTGTTAAGGTATCGTAAATAAAAGCAATGACAGTACTTGCCCTTATTACACAAGTTAGACAATACCATTACTGCTGTCTTTGACAAGTACTAAACTACTATGCCTGATTTATTACAGACTGGAACAACTACCCTTTTCTGCCCTCAAATTAGTAACACTGCATGACACTCTCAAGAGAAAGGTTTTAAAGAAAGGTTATTCAAAGGGTGGGATATCTGAGACACTAAAGACAGAAGGCAAAGAAAATAACTTTCAAAAATTTATGGTGATGATGGACTACAGTCCTGATTACAGGACGGACTAATTGATGGTAAGTATCTGTTGTCTTTTGTACAGAAAGAGTGCTTCTTAACAGAAACCTCTCTACTGTACGGCACTGAACTAAACTAAAACTAATACTTAATAAAGCAAAATTACTGGACCTTTGTTAATGTAAATGACTTCCACACATTTTTTATTACTTTACTGGAAACTATTCTCCACACTCAGCACAAGACCCTTTGACTTCAATTCCCTCAGGTCTGAGACCCATCTTCCCCCCACCAAATATAAATCTATCTACCTACCTACCTACCTACCTATCTATCTATCTATCTAATGAAAAGTGATCCTTTTGTCATTTAGATCTGTGTTCCAGCATCCTAAAAATACATAATTTATACTGGAAAGAATGTAAAGTGAACCTGGCTTTTGTGAATACTCATGAATGATGATCTTTCACTGTTGGTATTACTGGATGGTCACTAGATGTGACTAGACGCAAATACCAGAGAGGCGTATTTTTTAAACATGTCTAGAGGTTTACTCCTATGTGCCTTAAAGTTAGTGCAGATCTTTTACAGATTTTAATGGCATTGAGTCACGAGGCACCCATGACCAAGGACCAGAACAGATAACGTTCCATTAAATTCACCGGGTGATTGGTCATGTTTATAGCCCTCATGAGCATCTAGAAGAGCTCAGACTGCAAAACTAAGTTCATGCCTTTCAAGTGATCTGTTACTTCTGTTCTGCGTGAAAGGCGTTCCTCGGGGGCACCCGTAAAGGTCTCAAAGCAAGGGAAGGCGCGCACACGCAGTCAAGGCTGTAGTGTATCCCACTAGTAGTACGCTCAGTATAGATTTCCGTTTGGGGGAATTGGACGACAAGTTCACAGCAGGGAGCTGAAGGGAGGTGGCCTGACCAGGGCCAGGATGGGACTGATAATGGGAAATCTCCAGCAAAGGCACAGGGGGGTTGGTGCTGAAAAGAGAAAAAACGTGACACTAAAGCTACTGGAGCACACTAGAAAATACTCAAGTTTGAGAACTGCTGCACTAAATCACTCAGCTTCAACTCACGTCAAAAGAGAAATTAGTGGTGAAAGCAGCCAGAAGTACCCTCCTGATCCGTACTTACCATAAGACAGACAGTGGAATTAGACAAAGGCCTGCCGATAAGAGGAAGCTAAAGCCTGAAAACCATGCAACAGTAGCTGCATAGAGAATATTAAAAACTGAAAGTGAAATAGTGCCGGTCACAACTTCTAAACAGGCAATACAAGCAAACACAGCACCTGCCAAAAAGAAATGAATGAATTACAAACAAAACAAAATCAAACCAAAACTCCTTCAAAGTACTAAAGTTTTTAAACTTGTTTTGAAAGATCTATCCATCTACAGTATTGTAGCAAGTATGCAAGTAACAAGCACCTGAGTATCATATGTCTCTGCTATGGAAGTGTCTTCTGTGGGGACTCCTACAAAAGACTTGGTTTTCAAGGGGAAAATAAGAACCCAAAGCAAAAACCCCAAATTTTTCTGATGGAAACTATTTTTCTTTGCTACTATTCTGTGACCGTATCTACTTTCTTGAATCTGCTTATCACATGAGGTTCCAACTCTTCATCCTCAATAACTATGTTCTGCACATCTCCATCCTTTACGCCTTCCAGTTAGGTAAACCCAAACCTCCTCTTGATTCTCACTCTTCCCTTTCTTGTTGCTTCCTTCTCTAATCTTCACTCTTATACACAGAAAAGGCTCTGATCCAACCAAGACTGCGGGTTCAGCACATAATCATCTCCTCATTTTTGAAAGGAAAGAACAAACATGTTTTGCACTGAACTACCCATTGGGGTGGCAGCCTCTCTCATCAGTGTCTTGTTGAATACATTTTCCCAAGCCACATTCATATCCATGGGACCATGAACAAAATAACAGTAGGTAAGCAGAAAAGGATGATAAGAGGCAACCTGATTCCTGCATCAAACTACTGAAGTAGCCAAAGCCCTGAAGAATGCCAAGAAACTGCAAAAACAGAAGTGTATGTTAGCAAAGTACAAAGAGATCTTTGTTTTAGGGTATAAAGATCTGTTTCTTAAAAAATAAAACCAAACTCAGGAAAATGCTTCTAGAAAGTAGATGCTCCCCGAAATCTAGAAAGTATCTGCTTCCCAAAAGCAAAATATGGGGTACTAGAGCCACATTTTGAGGCCTGACATGCTTTTTTCTGTGTTCTATAAGGAAAGGACTTTGAGAAGTAACATGTTGTATCTTTCAGGACACGTTTAATTAGCCACAGGCACCGGTGAAGCCAGGTACATAGCTCAGGATCAAAGTCTAATTGTTTTTAAGTGCTTTGAAGGCTGACCACCTACTGCTTATCTTTCTAAATTATTAAGTGTGACATTGACTAAATAACAAAAATGTATCTCTCTGCATGCCAAAATCTTGTGAATGTAGACGCACTTGTGAAATCACGTATAAAATCACGTCTGACCATTCCTCTGCTTCAAGTTCCCCATGGTCTATATTTTTAGAGCATTATCTCCTTTGAAGGTTGAAACTTTTAGTTGTTTTTAAACACGATGTTGTTTATATTAAATTCAAAATCAAAGGCCATTAATATCATGAAATAGGGTCATATTATATGGAACTTGAAAGAAAAGCAGTCTTAAAACACCGATACATATCTGTTTGTTTAAAGGTAATCTTGATGCATCTCTGTTCTGAAATACCATATTATTGTGCTGTTTAAAAAAAAAATTCTACTCACCTTGTTCACCAGTGAGAACCACTTTTGACAGCATGGATCGGAGAACAGGAATAGGCATAAAGCAGAGCAAAGATGGCACTCTTACTGTAAAGCAATGAATCAGTCATGTGACACTGAAGTAATAAAACCCTCAGATTTTACAAATACAATGCACATTAATTAGTCATGTACTTGTGAATGCTCAGTTCCCCCAACAGTATAAGGCAATAGAAGAGTCAAACCAGAAGTGCACTGAGACACAATTATCCGAGCACAGAGAAATTAATAAATCCAGTATATCTGTATGGCACTAAAACCAAATCATAAGCAAGTAATTCCATTCTCTCTACACACAGTAGAGCTTTTAATTAAATCCTAAATCAGTCTGACCCAACCTTGTATATTTTACCTCTCTATGACCCTTTCAAGACAGTACATCCAATATCTACCAACTGCACTCACTACAGATAATATAGCAGTATTTTCATATATATCGTTGATTGGGGAACAACTGATTCCGAACTCACCTAAAAACATGAGCAGGGTAGTTTTGGCAAAGGCAGCCATGACCATTCCTCCAATGTAAGAAAATATCCCGATAAAGACAATATAAATGTCTTTGAGACATTTAGAAAATAAGTAAACTCCTAAAAAACTGGTCAGAGAGACAGAAGTGAACGCAGCTGCTCCATATCCAATGTACACTTCGTTCCAGCAGAGTGGCTCATCCAGTTCGTACAGCGTAAAAAGCGAACTCCCACCAACCATAGTAAACAAATAAGTCATAAATGTAAAAAGTAACACAATGATTAAAATTCTCTTTTTATAAGGGGCAGTTTTAAAAAGCGTGTACACTCCAGAAAATGTCTCTTGCAGGAGTTCTTTACACGATAGTGGTGCCTGGTGCTGCAATTCAGATACGCCTACTGTATCTTCCAGAAAAAATATAATATAGATAATATTAACAACATGAAGCAGAGATGCTGTCACAAATGTCCATGTAAATCCTATTCCTCTTAGAAAGTAGCCAGATGACAGTCCTGCCAATCCAGATACAACTCCAAAAATCAAGTCCACCACAGCTATTCGCGTTGTCTTCTGCTTTTCATCATGACACACATCTGCTATAAAAGCAAAGCCTCCTCCAAGGAAAGTTGCCATACTCCCAAACAGTCCAGTAATAAATGCAACCGCAAATAGGATGGAGAGTGACAAGGAAAAATATGACATTACAGTGAAGCAAATATCAGCAATCAAAGCTCCCATTGATGGTAAAACTAAAGACCTTTTCCGTCCCTGGCGATCCCCATTAGCTACAATGACAAAGGCAACTATAAGGCTGGGAACTGCCCCCGTTAAGTCCAACTGCATGTTAAAAACAGAGGCTTTTTCTTGAACTTCCTGCAAAGAGAAAACAAAAATAAGTGTAAATACTGTAATACGTTGTAAAAAAATTATACAAATATATAATCTGTAATAAAATTACACTTACATAATGATTAGCATGCAATATAATGTATAGCACAGTACATGTTTATAGATTATAAATTATATTATTATAAAACATTATACAATATCTTTTTAGAAGATTACATGACATTGTAATATATTATGCAATAATATAGTGCATTACTGTATGTTTGTAAGAATGCATTATATTACAGTAATCGCTAATACAAAGGAAATGCATGTTCAAAGACTCCCACTTTTGTAATTTTACCTTCAATAATCCTCAAATATCCCTTATTACATTTTAAGCCAGAACTTATTTCTTAAAATACAGTCTTACTAGCACTCTTGACAGAGAAGTTTCAATGGAGACAAGAGAAGAATTCTTTCGAACATACATTTACAAGAGCTGGTACTTGTACTCTAAGTATCTCCTTCAGTACAGGGTATGGCAAAAGGATACTGGGCCTATTTTAATCTCTCAGAAATCAGTAGTAAAACAGTCTTTGATTGAGGAACACACCCCATGCTCCCTACTCACAGAAAACCATTTTTCCTCCCAAATAATCCTACTGAGAGGGTTACAAGAAACAATTTACTGGATGATAGCACATTGTGCAAGTAAACAGATCAGAATTTGCTCTGTCATCCCAATGCACAAATGTTAATAATAACAGTAATAAGTGAAATACAGCATTAAAATGATACTGACTCACAGATATGTGAATTAACTAATTTTTAAACCACTGGAAAGCTCTGAGTTCAGAAACTGTCCAAATCAGTGATGTCTCTATAGATATGCTACAGCAGGTATTCACATAAGGAACAGCAGCTAGTAACAATAAACTGTAAACACCCATTATGGGAAAAATTTCCAAGTTCTTTTCAATAGACGTATATTAAAATCAAATGTAGCTGGAAAACAACCAGTTAACAGAACATGAATAGCTGTAGAAAAAAGAACTAAAGTCAAAGAAAAAAAAAATATGATCTTGTTATGAAGCCAGCTGTTAAACAATGCTCAGCAAGCTAATTCAGATCTTGCCTTTAATGCATCGATGCAGGCTAGGCAGACAACGGTCCTTTCAAAGACAAACACCCCATCAGATAGAAGAGGAATTAACTTCATCCACACAAACCCTTTATATTCTGGAAGATAAACCTTCAGATGCAGAGTAAAGTAATTCTGAAAGTTTTCTTCAAGTTTTCTGAGGTATCACACTGACTTGGGCAGGGGCTGCACTTTTCAGTCAGCAGGGGTACAGCCGTCTAAGTCAGTCTTCCCAAGCCATTCTCAGCCTGTGCTCAAGCCATCTATATTCCAAGTTTCAGGTGTTTCCTCTGTAGCTAACATAAGCCCCACCGAACGCCATCCAAAAGATAAAAAACAAAACAACAAACCACAACCCAGAATTTCCAGGAATGTACTTTGGGCAATTTTAAAAGCTGCTGAATGCTTTATGAATTCATATTTGTTTTTACAGGCAAAGACCATGGGTTTCCAGTTCCATCTCTTTGTTTACAAGTTACCAGGTTTTGTTGCAAGAGGAAAATTCAGCTGATCCTGTGTCCCTCAAGATCCCCAGCACTCTGGAGTCTTTTATACTCCCCCGCTTTGGTGCCTGACTACCTTCATGTTGTCCCATCACTGGCCAGCACTGCAGTCACCCTGGAAGGGTCAAAGCAATGAAGACTGAACAAACCAAGATGGAAAATGATATTCTGATAACTCCTCCCCTGATGACAAAGTGAACTCCATCTAGTTGCAGGCATTGCTTCTTTCCTAGGATCATCAGGTTACTGCCAAACTCTAATGAAGTGTTAAACTGAAGGAATAAAACAACAAAGCCTTAGGTTTCATTGTTTTGGAAGCAGGTGTGCAACACAAAGAACGTGGCTACATGTCCAGAAACTGCAAATGACCGTAACCTCGCTGACATAAATGGCTTGTTGTCCACTGACAAGAAGATTAAAAGAACGGAAAAACTCCATGCCACAGTTCTACAGTAAAAGCATTCAACTGCCCACTTCATGTTTTTATAAAGTCAATGGAAAGGAATACAGAAAATGACAGGTCAAACCCACAGCTGCTTTAAAATCATGTAACTCTATTAAACAATGGAACTACATAAATTTGAAGAGAAAGGTCTAGTTTTTTAATCTGCAAATTCACTCTACTCTGAAAAAATGTTTGTGTTGGACAGAAATGGTTCTTAAAATAACAGATTTCAAAATTAAAAGAATGAAAATGAAGACAGAATTCACTTGAATAAGGATTAAATTAATAGGGAAGTGTAGTGCCTGAGGCTGAACAATGTACAGGACATGATTAATTGACAGGCTTGTAAACTTAAAAAAATATTACTGAGTAGCAAAGAAAAATGCATGGATTGGTAAATAAATAAACAGGGTGATAAACATGTTTAATGATTAATAATATAGCTTTTTCTGAGCTGAAAAACAAAAAAAAAGATTATCCAAGCCAGTGATTGGAATGCTTCAGCTTGTATTCAAATTGCCTTTGAGCTAATAATAATAATAATACCTAATACCTAATAATACCTACAGGTATATCAACCGGAAAAGGAAGGT
>JMFS01085669.1:0-64374 GCA_000699545.1 Podiceps cristatus
GGGGGGGTGTGTGCAGAAAATGTGTGTGGGGGGGGGCTGTCGCCTGAATCCCAGGTGTCCTAAATCCAGCTTTAGTTCTACATCTAAACGTTAGCTTTTATGCCTTTTGTGCAGAATTAAGTGCCAATAAATGGAGGAATTCACAGCTATTTCTGCAATGTGCTGAGGTGGGCAGAGAGTGGGTAGAGTTAAAAATTACAAGCAGAATTTGTACTTTTGAAAGCCACATTGTTTGTGCATTTTCCAACCAAGTTGTATCCTGAAAACAGTCTCTACATGAATATCTTAAAGCAGAAGAGTTTCCCCTTCTGCTTCTGCTATTTAAAATACATTTAATTGCTAAAAATTGCTAGAAGTTTGGATAAGAGCATTCTGCTGGTAGAAAAAGGTAATTCAAGCAGATGTTTCAAAAATCAGTACAGTATGAAAGTACTGAAGGTGGAGCCTGCATTTTATCATGTTTATGAAAGAATGAGACGTGCACAAACCACAGTACAGTATTCATTTACAATTCTATTGAATCAATAAATCTAATAAATGGACTGAGAAGAAGCAAAGAACGGAGGGGAGGGGTGTCGATAATAAAATCAAAACGTCAGGTGAGGAGTTTGTCAACGAGGCAAGACTCCCCAGTGTCATTCCCACGCTTCTGAGCATTTCTACGTGCCAGCGTGCTCCAGCTCTGCGAGGAGACCCCGAGAGCCCCAGAAATAAGCTGGCTGAGTGTCCATGGCTTTCACTGAACCGGATTGCTCAGCACGATTGAGATATTGGGCTGTTTGCAGAATTCTTTATGCGAAAAGAAATCAGGCAAAGGATGTTTAACTTGCCCGTTGCCTTTCCCGCTGATCACCTGGGCTGGGCGCGCCGGCTCTGCGGGCAAAGCCCAGCACTGCTGGCAGAGTCCCTCGCTTCTCTCCTGTGCTTGCAGACCTCAGGTTAAAAATGATTTCTAAGAACACAACACAAGCCATTTTTACAATCGCAGGTCACTCGGGGATCTCTCCGTGCTCTCTGAGGTTTGTCCCAAATTTTTTTTTTCAGGATCAAGTTACGTACATGGGCACTGAAACGGCAAACCTGGCTCTGGGCGGGGTGAACGTTACCTCGGAGCATGAGGGTCCCAGGTACCCAGGGCCCGTCACAGCGGCTTCTTCCGCCCGGGGAAGCCGCGATGTGAGCAGAAGGCGGGAGGTTCGCAGGAGCTGCCTGCCGAAAGCTCCGCAGAGACAACCGGTGCGGCTACGTCCAAACACCTCCTTGCAGGCTGTCCTTGCCCATGTGATATCTCTCAGTTGCCTTGATATTTCTAAATCAATATATCGCTTTTGGTTAAAATATAACAAAAAATTGGAGCGCAGCGAGCTGGTATCAGAGGGACCAGCTGCCGTGGGCTGCAGGGGCTTGCCGAGGCTGGCGTCACTGGGAAGGTGCCCCATTTTCTTCTCCACAAAAATTTAGATTTCTAAGGAATGATCTGTTCACTCATGTTTTATACAAATTGAGAACAATTCATTTTGTTTCCTGATTTCGCTCCATTTGATTTCTTTCCCTCTGTCCCTAACTCAGGACCTGATCTAAAAATAGAAAAGGAGATAGTGTCCCCTCAGAGGGGAGAGGGATCCTGAGAAATGTTTCCATCACTGTAGTGAACCAGTATGCAACCGTCAGCCGTGTAAGTTATTCACAACAAACTGACTGATTGATTCTTTATTTGTCCTGAATAAATGCAGCGTATATATTGGCAAACATTTGTTTTAGAGCTACTGATTGCATCGCTAGGGATGGAAAAGTTTGATGAAAAAGCCTTGTCTGGGGAACACTGCTGCGGTATCATTTTTCTGAAGGTTTCTCTTTTCTGGGTGTTTTAAAGAGCTGCAGCCCAAATAACTAATTTTACTTGCAATGAGAGTGATCCTCTGGTGTGAGAATAGAGAGGATAGAGCAATAGATGGATACTCACTTTACGGTCTTGTGAATCAGAAACTTTAGCCATAATTATGAATTCAGTCTCAGGACGTACGTGACATCAGTTGATGGGCGTGAACCCCCACGGCTCACGGGCAAGCACCCGCCCGCCCTTGGTTTGCCGGTCCTGCGGCAGAGCCTCCCCGCAGAGCGCCGAGGCACGCCGGGATGAGGTGGTGAAAAGCCGAACAGCTGTTGCCCATGTTCAGTCTATTCTGTGGATAAACAAAGCTTTAATTTTGCAGTAATGTTTAAACCAGCATCTTTAGAGTGAACATATGTTTATACTCATTATGCATATGTTTATTAGAGCTGGTCATAATGTTTTGACAGAAAAGTCCAATGAAAAAATGTAGTTTTGTCAAAACTGAAATGTTTTGCTGGATTGTTTCAATTGCTTCTTCTCAGTAATAGTAAAATATTTAACTTCAAGACAGTAAACATTTTGCTTAAATTTTCCTATCACAATAGAATATTAATATTTAGTATAATGCTTCCTTTTTATTGAAACAAAATATTCCAGTGTTTCTGATGAAACATTTTGGCGAATCTTCTTTTCCAGAGTTGTTTTGGTTTGGGTTTTTTGTAACATTTCTTCAGAATTGGAACTATTTCCAAAATTCAGCCCGCCCTCTCCGGCAGAGTAACGGCAGTCCAGGATGTCACTGTGGCAGCTCTACCTGTTAGAGCGCACAAGACAGAGGGCAACAACCCTCTCCATGAGACAAATCTTTCCTAAAGTTATTTTCCCTGTTTGAAATAAGCAGTTTTACCAGCTCTCAGGATTTTATGAGAAGCCTCTTGCTCTGTGTTTTGTTTTTGAGACCAGCTCCCAGTATTTACTGGTTTATAGGAAAATCAAAATGTAAAAGGAAACACAGCCATCAACAAGACATACATTTCTGGCCATTGTGGGTTTTGAATGAAATAATCTAAAATACGAACCAAGAGACTCTGAAACCAGAAGTCAAACAAGAAGAGCCCAAACATATCACTTTTAAAAAGCCTTATGTTTTTTCTAAGTCAGTCTCATGATTTTTCTTGGCTCTGACGGAGTATTTCCAAGGATCAGAGGCTGTCAGGATTATAATCTTCCTTCTGTGGCTCCCAATGCATGCTGCACTCAGGATTTCTCCTTTTCTCTCTACATGCTCCGTTTTCTGCTGTCTGAAGCAGAGTCCTGTGACAGCCACATTCACTAATTCTGCTACTAGAAAAGCCCATTTTACAGAAAGTTTAGTCTGCTTATTTTCCTCATAGCAAAAGAAGAAAAAAAAAAAACCCACTACTTTTGTGCACTAAGGTGTCTCGCTTCCCTAAGACCTGAGCCTGGCGAAGGGCGAGAAGAGCAGCCTCGGGGCCAGGGCCGGAGCCCGGGGAGCAAAGGACACAGAGGAAGGGGAGGGGGGTAGCAGCAGAAATGAAAAGGCTCTTGCAAGGAAGATACAGCATGGACCGAGGATCTTGCAATTGCCGAGCTTCAATTTTAGTAGCAATTACTATTATGGAGCGCATAGTACTCATTTGATTTTTATCTAGAAAAATACCAGCTAGAAGCCTCCCAAACTATAGGACAGAGACTTTGAAGCAGGAGCTTTGTCCTCCTTTTCATAGTTTATCACACTGCGCAGCAGAGCAAGCTACACTCTAAAAAATGAGCAAGACAAAAATAAAGAGTATATCAAGGTACGAGCCCTAAAGGGCAACGCCAGCAGGAGAAGGAAGGCAGCCAGGACTACCTCCGCCTGCCCCCAGGATGCCCGGCACTGCGACCCCATGGCCACTGCATGCAGGCAGCGTAGCTCAACCAAGTCCCCAGTTAGATCACAAGAAAAGAAACTTTATTTCCTGGAAGTTTACCGTCTGAAGAAAACAATGGAGAAGAGAAGCACCAGAACCTCAGTGACTACAACAGCGCTGCACCTTAGAGGTTCTATATCCTGACAAGCACCGTTAGAAGAAAAACACTGGAGACCCAGTAAGACTTTCTGACTATGTTTCCTTGGACTTACTGTTGTCCATAACAGTCAAGAACCTACCATTGACACCACCAAAACCATAACCTAGTCTACTTTAGACATCTTAGAGGAAGAAAATAAAAAAAAGCCTTAAAGACCCCTTTGCCACCCACACCTGATGGGACTTCGGCAGGTGCCTGCACTGACAATGCAGATGGCACCCAGCTGGCATGGCCCTCCTGCCGAGTATTAAAGCAGATGGGCCAGGCAGCAGCTTGCTTTCTTTTCTAGCAAAGCTGCTGAGAAGAAGGAGATCTAAAAAAGGTTTGGGGTTTTTGTGAGTGTGTTTTTTGGGTGTTTTGTGGTGTTTTGATTTTTTTTTTTAATTAATTTTTTTTTTCTTCTCTCCTTCTGCCTCAGCTGTAGGAGGTACCTGCACAAGGTAAGTCCTTATAAATTTTATATATTTGTAAAGGTTTCTAAGTTTTTTAAACTTAACTTTTGTAAGTTTGCTTCTTTTTGTTTTGTGGGGCAACTCATGTACCTGGGGTTTTTTTATAGCATGTGAAGGGAAGAAAAATTATCCTTTTCCTTTTTTTATTAATTTTCCTGTTTGTGATAGGGTAGTGTGTCTGAACTAAGTAGGAAGTAATATTGGTTTTTTGCTTGTGAAGTTAGCGTTTGCTATGTTTTTTGTGCTTTTATAGGGTTAAAGACAGCCACAGACTTTAGCTTTAGCTACTAATATTGAGTTGGAGTGTGTTTGGTGGAGGAGGAAAAAAAATCTAGCTTTACAACTTTTTTCTATTGTTTTAACTTTGTTAAAGATGAAATGGAGCATTTACTAAGCCCTTGGCTTTATTGGCTGAGTTCACTTGTGTTCAGGAAGGTTCTAGGGAAAACCTCCTGAGCTGCCGAGCATGTGAGGAAGCGAGTGCCGGAGCAGCAGCGTGAGGAAGTCCTGCTCCTGCAGCCCTGTGCTATAGCTCTGGTGTGGGTCGTCTTGCTTCACTTTTCCACAAAAAAAAAAAAAAAAAAAAAAGTGAGGAATAGGGTATTTTTAAATGTAGTTTTTCCTGTGACAGTAAATATTGATAAAATATTTTAGAGGCTGTAAAGCCCTGAGAGTTAGCTGCATTAACTGTAGATGCTGATATGAGTCTGGTAGTACTCTGCAACTCTTCAGGGCATCAGAACTGGGATAGTAACCTTTATAAATGAGAAAAAAAGAAGTTTCCATATGTATATCTGTGCTTTTGACATGACAGTAGTATTTTAGTTTTGAAGCTAGTTACCAGCTGTGCAATGATGTTTGGATGAGAAGATTTTTAGTAACTTAATAGTCTTGAACATAAAGCACACTATTTTCCTTGCTTGAGGGTATATAGGTTGAGAGGTACCATGTATAACCGAGCAGCTAGAGACAAATTTAGGGATATGTGTGTATATATATACACACTATTTTCAATACAATGATTGTAATGGTAGCAGAACATGTGGCCTCGTATCCGCTTAGGGCTCACTTCCAACTGTCGTGCAAGTGTATTTTTTAACTTGACCTCTTTGTCTTTCTCCTCTTTCCCCCTTTGCCATATAAAACTTGGCTTGAAGCGCGTAGACCTCCGTGGGGTTATTTCCACTGCCTGCAGTGGGGTCTGGATCTGACCCAAGGGGAGGGTGAGCAGAATAGAATAGGTCCCCAGTGGGTTGGGTATGAGTGACTTCCTTTCTTTCCTAGGGCTCAACAAAGCATCGCCTCCTCACCTGTTCGTGTTTGCTCTTTCGCTCCTGCAATTCAATAGCTATTGTCAAGCCCTGAGCCGGCGGCACGCGAGCCGTGCGCGGGCCTCTGCAGATGGGCGAAGGAGTTGATCTGTTTGTGCGGCAGCAGCTCTCCAGGTGGACCTTTGAGGCAGAACGAAGCCCTGGGAAACAACTTCCCCATACTGCTGCACTGGTGTCCGAGCTGAAAACTCAGCTCTCCTGCCTCGGGGTACCCTGCCTCTGCCATCCATGCAGATGTTGCTCGGGCCATGCAGTCTTCTCCCTGCCCTATGTCTGTTTTGTTTCTAACCATTTAACTATCATTTTTTTTGCTCGGGCTCAGTTCTGGATACAGCTCCAGGTTCCCACTTCTCCTCCTATTCTCCTTCTCGGCACATGGATAGTGCAGTCTAGGTGCAAAAACTTTGTGCAATGATTAGAAGAAATATTAAACTCTAGACTGTTTTCATAGTATTGGAATACAGGACAAAAATCACTGCAAATGAGCAAAAGGATAGGCTTTTTGCAGGCTTCAGCTAGCTTCTTGTTTCAGCTCTCTTTACTTGAGGAGGAGTTTTTCCCTTTGCTTTGGGAAAAAAATTGCACTGTCAGGAGGGCATGTGGCTTACTGTAGCTAAGCCAACACATTGGATGACAGAGCAATTTGGTCAAGTTAACTTAATTGAAATTGTGCATTGACAGCATAGAGAATCTATCTCCAGCGTTGTACGGTTCAATTTGGAAATGATCCTGACCATCAGAATGCATTCAATATCCAGATTGAATGTTCGGTCAGGGTTCTGTTAGGCACGGAAATAAATACTGAATAGGTACAGCTTGTTAAAAGTAAATACTGACAGAAGTTTATTCAGGCTGCTCCTCTCTGTGGCCTGTGCTCGGGCTGGTGTCAGAAGAGATTTTCCTTTTATTTCATGCTGGGGGATTATACAGGTGATGCCTGAGGAAGCTGTTTCCTGCTAACCTGGGGGAGCCTAAAAAGATGCAGGAACACGATCGTGTCTGATTCCATCTGACTGCCATCTGTGAAGACTCACCCTCTTCATCCAGTTACTCCACATTTGCAAATGTCCTGATAGATGTTTGTCAGAGTATGCAAATCTGTGTGAAATCCTGTAACAGCTTTGCTGGCAAGGCATTTCATCTGTTAGAAAACTAAGCATGTAGTTACCAATTTGCATGTTCAAAATACTTCTAGTTACAATTTAAATTACTCAAATTTCAGAAAAATCATAGAATAACAGATTTTGAATGACAGTATTTAAGATCAGCACTCTTGTAAACAACCTTTGATTATCTTTTTAATTTCATGTGAACATAATTTCAGTGGCCTTGATGCAGATCCCAGGTGTCTCATTATTTTTTTAAATAAGACCTATGTTTTTCATGAAAATGCGTATATAAGTTTCTATATATGTGTATACGACATCATAAAACAACTTTCCTTGCTTTACCTTGCCAGGGACTTCGGTCTGCTTGGCCTGCTTTTTGCAAGGGAGGAAGTCAGTGAGTGGTTTGCTTTTCCACTTACGAACAGAACTGTATGAAGCAAAACAAATGACAAACAGCAGCGGGGGAATTTGAAGGTGGCCAATGGCTCACATTTCATGTAAAGGTCGGGCTCTACTTAGCTATGCTGATGTGTTAGCCAGGATTCCCCTCTGACGAGGCTGAGAGCTGTTTACATCGTGTAATTCTTTACAGTGTCTGGGGCCTCTCTGAGGTTTCTCGTTGTCATTGCAGAGTAGTGAGAGAGGAGGAGGCACTTCCAATACTCTTTTCCCTGCCCGTTCCTCCTCCTGCTGTTACTGTACATCCCGCGGCAGGGGATTTCCTGGGGTCAGGTGTGCCAGGTGAATTGGAGAGAGGAGGGAGAGTGCACTTCCCGGGCCTCTTCCCGCTCCGGCGATGGGCAGTGACCCTAGCAGGACGTACCCGCCGGTGTGCGTGGATGCTGAGGAGTGCAGGACGGCCTGAAGTGAGCTGATGAGCAACTCCTTGGCTGTGCCCTTCAGGCTGCTTATCCCTAGCTCCAAAGGCAGAAAGCTGCGCTTAAAAAGCTGTAAGTTAGGAGAAGGGGGACACCGGTATGTTTGAAGGGGCTCTTGCTTAGCCTGGTTGTAACAAAGGACTCATTTATTTCAGGCTTTCAAACTGCTTTGTGACAGCCAAGAGCTGGGCACAGGGTGGAGGTTTAGCAAGAACAGGCTCAAGGACCAGGGCATTTGATTATAGATTTAAGTGGGTTTTAGAGCTGTCAGGTTTACACTACACATAATTCATTATTAAAGTTGATATATTTACTGTAGGATAGGGATGTTAATATAGATGGCCTGTTCTTGGAAGGAAACTGGTGGTGAAGCCGGATCAAGAGGCTTCCTTCAGATAAGAAAAAAATAGCATAGATAACTCTCAGTCTTTATGCATGAGGTTTCTAACTGCTACACTAATTTAGTCCCTGACAAAAACATCAAATCACAAAATAACACCACATAAGAGGTTATTAAACTTTCCAATATCTTCTCTGACTGCAGGTATATGCAGCTGTTGTGTTTAAAAGTCAGCTGGAGGCCTTAGGAAACAAAATTGTTGCATACCAAGGTGCAGACTGGCTTTACAGCCTTTCTTCTATGGCATCTGCTGCAGAGGAACCTGGAAAACTCGTCTGCATTTCCCTGTCTAGAGATCTGAGGCTCCTCTCATTAGAGGTGGTCTCTGCTGTTATTTCCAAAAACAAGGAATCCATCCAAATAACCTCACATTCACCTCAGTTTTAACCACCTGCTTTAGAAAGTTTTGGCATTTTATGAATTTACATAGACCGTGCCAGGACAATATGAACCTAATGTTCCTGGAACACTACTGATTCTCACTGTGATTTTTCTGTCTTGGCCAGTTGTGTAAGAACTGGATAGCTTTTCAAAAATGATATAAAATAAAAATGCTGAGGAATGAGTAATGCTTCATATAATTTGCAGAAAGGCTGAAATAATGTGACTGACCATCAATTTGACTTTCTCCACGTTGCATAAAAATTACTGCAGTGATTTTCATCCTCTACCATGTGAAGATGTCAGCTCAGCATGGAAAAAGATTCAAGAGCTGCTCCTCCAGCTCGGAGGTTTGCCTTTCCTCTGTTTTGTCATCTGAAGAATTATCATACGCGCATGACCATCCAACAGCTATGTCCGATCCTCTAGTTTAATTCCAATGTAGCTGTGACTGACTTCTCTTTCAGAGCAAATTAATAAATGTAACTGTTTTCAGAGCAGTCTGGGTACATAAGAACTTTTAAGAATCAAAAATCTGAGCTGACACCAACTGCTAATATTTTCTTCAGTTACTTTCAGTAACTGAAGTGAGGCTCATCACATCAGTTTTACACACCTAACTTTAAACCACAGCATCTCTTTCACACAGCAATGCGTCACATTTCCTGTACTTAATATAATTACAGATCAATGCAATAAGCAAATACATCTCTTCCAAAAGAAATCTGAGACCTGCAGAGTGGTCTCAAAATGTTTATCATCTAAATGACAACTGTGATGAATGGTTATGTGAAGAGAATATACATTTTAAAATAATTGTGCGGTAATGTTTCTGGCCCCGCTGGCACACTTAAGGTAGGGAAATAAATAAGCTAATGAGTTAGAACAGAGCAGTGCTCTGCTGTGGCTAATGCAGGCTGGTAGTCTTTTCCTCATTAAAAGAACTGCTTTTTTAGAAACCATAGTTTGGAGTCCACTTTGTAGTGGAAGCCCAGGTATTTGTACAGTACTAGTGTTAATAAGTAGAGTCTATTCTCAGCTCATCAATGTGCCAAATTCCTGGGCTTTCATAGCTGCACAAGGCAGTAAAGTACTGATGTAGAGAGATGCTTTGTGGAACTTCGTCATCAGGAATTTGTGGTCTTCATAAAGTTTACACAGATTGTGCAGCTGGTGTGGTAGATGGTGAAAGGAATTTTTTTTAAAGGCTACATTTCATTTGGAATGATCATGTTTTGCTGATGGACCTATTGTGTCTTCAGGGATGGAGTCTGGAGAATCACTACCTGGATGATCTGGAGAATGACCAGTGACGCACAAAACAGATCCTGTTGGCTTGTCTATAATAATGAAAGTACTGATAATTATTGCAGTGTCCTTTGGCCATGATACTCCATCCTGATCATAAAAGCATCTAATGAATAGTAGAATTAGAGCCTTAGCAAGTACAGGTGAAGGCTAGAGAACACTTTGGAAAACAAGAACATCTTTTCATTAAATTTAAAACTCTTCTAAAAATAATAGAATAAAGGGTTTATAGAATGAAGTGTTTGTTTTGATTCCAGCTGTTCTGTGGCCTTGATTTAGTCATTTGACATAAAATAGACTCTCTTTGAGTGTATGGATTCATGGATGATTCATCTCGATTCCATTTTAAGAGCACAAAGAGCTTGATGTAATTGTGTGGAGAATCTGGGTAAACCTCGGGTCTGGCTGAACCAGAGCAGTCAGTCTGGGTAATGTGATTTAGTTACAACAGATGATCTAAGCTTCACCTATGTGTTCCCATTAATACGTGGAGTGGCGTAAAGAATTTCCTCTCTATGTTTTTTAAATTTGCATTTGTTGTGTGTATATATATAGTTTACTTTCAGATACCTGGGTGGCATAAACTAAATATGCATGTTGACGGGGGGATGTGCACTGTGGGAACTCACTGCACAGTAGTAAACCAGAGGTATTGGTAACAAAAGCACAAATACCCAGAAGTTGTATCAACAAGCTAAATAAAAAGGTGTTAGCATTAAAAATAGAGTGCCTTCTGCTATTTATATGGGTTTGATCAAATGAAGTTCAACCAGTTTTCAGCAACGCTTTTCCAGTTCTCCAAAACTTCTCTGTTCCTTCCGGAAGCAGAGAGATCATCTCAGCCACGGAAGGTTCTCTCAGAATGAGCAAAGGGTTTGTTTTACAGCAATAGTCTGTGTAACACATTGAGAAGGAAAGTAGGGCATGAGCAGTTGTAGGTGGAAACATGAATGGGGACAGAACAGAGACCTCGTGACCTGTGCTCTCTGCAGATTTGTTTGGTTTACCTCAAATCATTCTCTATGGATTGGACTGTGTAGAGAAATAGACCCAAGGTCAAACTTGGATGGAGGTGACATCTATTTTTAAACAGCGCAGATGGCATGGGCCCCCCGTCCAGTGCTCTCCTCCCTGCCTGCGGGTTCAGGACTCGTTTGGAGCACAACCCTGGCAGCGCAGGGGACGCTGCGCGTTCACCCAAAGCTCTGCACCCGCGAGGGTCTGTGATGGGCTGGGAAGTGAGGGCTCTTGGGTCTGGGGAGTTTGGGCACCTGCTGTGGGACATAAACGTTTGCATTCGCTCTTTTGGAAATTAATGAAGCTGAGTTGTTAAAACAGATGAGTTTTCCTCCTTTTTTAAGGTATATCACTTGGTAGCTCTGCAACTTCATTTGTCTCTGGTCTGAAACCACTTTCTAGAATGCACCTTAAATATTTTAAAGTCAAGTTAATATATGTATTAGTTTTTGTGCCAGCATTTTGCAGTTTTGTTCAATTCTGTCCATTTTCTTTGTGCTTTCTGGAAACAGTGCGAGGTTTTTCATGCTTTTCCCTCTGTTTTCCTTTTCCTCCCTTTCAGCCAATGTCAGTTCTACAGCATATTTAGTTACAGCTGTCCCTCAAAGCTACTGCAGAAGATATTTTGCATATGGCACTATTGATTTTGCAGCATTGGCTATGACCAATGTTCAGATCATGTAAGGCTACTGTTGAAAAGCTATGTAAGTTTTCCTTTAACCCTTTACAGGCTCATTTTATGCCTGCTGAAGAAAAGGTGTTAAATGTGATATTTGCTTTCTGGGTCAGTGTAAGAGAACACCCTGTACAGCTTGCTGGTGTATTTAAAGAGCACTTCATGCTCTATGGAGAGTACATGGTGCTCGCTGGTGATTAGCAGCGTATAGTGTTACGGGTGGGATTTCACTGAGGAAATTCTACAGCAGGATAAAGGAAAGCTTTTATCCATTTAATGTGAGGAACATAGCTAGCTTTCATTAAAACACTTGTATTTGAAATGACAGCATCTCCCTCCCTCTAGTTACTTAATGCCTCTGTTCAAATTGCATTAAGGTTGTAAAACACCGGAGGATTATTTGAATATTTTTCAGGTCCTGTTCTGACTTTTTTGTAGTCAACTACTTCAATTCCCTGCACACTTATGGCTTCTTCAGAAGCTGATGAGAACTAGATGACAGTCTAGTATCAATTTGCACTACTAGAATTATCGTTGCAAGTGCAGCAAAGGGTGCTGTGGAGAAAACTGCTTTAAGAAGGCAAAGGTGGTAATAATGTAATGACACAGAATTAATTGGTAAATGGTAGGTCTATGGAACTAGCAAAGATTTTTAAGAAAAACCTTAAAGCTTACAGCTGGAAACTTTCAACGTCATTTTCTATTTGGATTGGTCGTGTCGGTGGCCTGTGCTGTTGCCTTTGTGCTTGTCTCAGGACAATTGATCCTCCGGAAACTCTTCAACTGCTGTCGTGGTAGATGTGAAATGTTCTTGCTGGGTTGATATGGATCTAGCATGGGAAGGTGCCTGAAAACATGGGATTGGAACTGATCCTAGCCTATTTGGGTTTGTAACAACTGGTCTGGAATTGTGAAATTGGCTGCATCTGTTCTCCTGAAAGGGAAAATGTGTTTAAGAAGTCTAGAAACAAGCTGTCCTTCCCTGTGCACTGCTTACCCAGCTGGTCGTTTGTCCCCATCTCTGAGTACCAATTTATTATATGGAGGCCCAGTAAGAATTCTTTGGATGGGAAGGATGACAGGGAAGAATGCAGAAAACTGAGAGCTGTTTGCTGTGGCAGTGCACTCTGTTAGCACTGATGGCTGATGAAGATTGCTGTTATCCTGGGAAAACGGGGGATTGTGAAAATTTAAACACATAATAAAACCTGTGGTTTTTGTCTGATGTCTGTATTCTGTACCTCTAAAAGGGATAGCTCAATTGAAGAGTTCCTCAAGTTTTACTGGGTTCAGTGCTGTTAAACTTGCAAAAATATACTGCGTTGGGAATTCTTGTGTTGAATACAGTCAGCTTCAGAAAGTGTTTTATTCTCTGGTAAAGCTAAAGTAGGGGTCTTAGCTTAACGCTGGCATCTAATATCTGCAAAGTTGCATTGAAAATGTCACCAATATTTAATTTGAAATTAAAGTTAATACTGTGGTGGGTTGAACTTGGCTGGATGCCATGTGGCCTTCAAGCTGCTCTATTGTTCCCCTTCTCAGTGTGGGGGGGGAAAAAAAGGGGATAAGAAAAAAAAACCTCATGGGCCAAGGGAAAGGTAGCTTAATAAAGCAAAAGTGAAGGCCACGTGGAAGCAAAAGGAAATAAAAAATTCATTCTCTACTTCCCATCAGCAGGAGATATCCAGCCACTTCTTGGAAAGCAGGGCTTCAGCATGTGTAGTGGTTGCTCTGGAAGACAAATGTAATAACGCATCCTCCTCCTTTCTCTTAGCCTTTACTGCTGAGCAGATGTTATCTGGTATGGAATATCTCTTTGGTCAGTTTGGGTCCTGGCTATGTCCCTTGGCAAGCTCTTGCCCACTCCCAGCCTCCTGGTGAGAGGGGAATGCCGGCACCAAGCCGGGATGCTGGGAGCAGTGGTGGGTTATCAGCACCTGCCTGGCTACAAAGCACAGCCCTGAGGGCTGCTGCGGGGAAAATTAACTCTGTCTTAGCCAGATCAATACAAACACCAAATTTCTTTACCTGGTAAATAGACAATGCAAGTAGGTTGCTATTGAAAATGATTTTCTTCAGCAGGTCAGAAGAGGTCAGCCTGGGACTAGGGGAGCCTGCAGAGCTAGCCTTGGGCAAGCTGTCAGGCTGCGGAGCCCGGGCACCGCTGCGTCTCGAAAGTGAAATCCACTCCCGCCATCAAGCACTCTTGGATATCTTGAAGGCAGGAATGTTTAGCTTTAAAAACTGGTGCTCATGTTGGTGTTTATGAAATATAATTATAAAATATGAGTATGTTTTGGAGGCTCAAACCCTGAGTGTTTCTCTCCTAACCACGTTAATATGCCAGTGTGATGAATGGGATCTCTGGTTTACGATTCACTTGAAACCATTAATTTTCTGCTTGCCAATTCACTTAGCCAAAAGTGCATTGGTTTCCATCAGACTGGCTTTCCCACCAGCAATGCCCTTGGGTGACTTCTTTGTACACTAAAACTAGAAGGAAAAGCACTGCAGGAAGACTGACATTTTGTATACACTACCTTCCTTTTTCAATTTAGTCTGCTTTTTTCCCTGCTGTAAAAATCTCTGAAATACATGGACACAGTGAGGATGGAGTCACTGGAATATCATGAGCCAAAGATGTTTTCAGTGAATGTGAAACATATGAGACTGCGCTTAAGCTGGTGCATGTAAGTGTGCCAATATTAGCAGATTCTAGAAATTTTCTTGTGGTGCCAGATTTTATAAGTTCTTGGGCCTTTACCACATAAGTTGAAGGTCTAAAATTCAAGGAAAGAATGAACTTGGAGCACTATAGCACAGGACTAATGTGGCTGTTATTTGAAAATTACTCAACAGATAGCACTGCAATAGGAACACAGCTCATGCTGTCTCATGCACAAGACTCAAATGGAATTAACTTTGCCAAAGCTTAAAAGAAAGCAAGTTAGTGACATTAATCAGGATTTCTGCTTTAAATGTGTAAAGGACCATCTTGCTTAGCACTGACATCTCAGACTGAGGGAAATCTATTGAAACATTTGTCTCCGCAGAGACATTGCCTGTGTGAAGGGCTGACAGGAGCTAAAGGTTGTTTTCTATCAAATCTAACTGTCCTCTAAGAATATGCTTAGAAAAGCTCTGAAAACATGACAGGCTTTGTTTTCCATTCCTGTATAAAGCAGAGCTGTATAAGCAACAGGAGCATTTGCCTTGGACTCTCAACCATAAAGAGAATTTCTCTGAAAAACTGTGGTTATGGGTGTCTTCTAAAATATTTGCTTGTAGTGCCACAAGTAATTAGTTGCAGAATAAGTGGTGTGGTGACTCTTCCTCCACATATCACTTCAATTGTGAAATCTGTCTAGAAATTAAGAGTTGACTTCCAAGAGCAGTAACATTTTACCTATGTTGCAGACAAGTCCTTGACTATGTATGTGGGGAAAAGTAACTTACTTTTAATTTTATTTCATAATTAAAGTTCTAGATTTTGTTACACCAGAGAAATAAAGGAGCTTTCTACTGAGCCCTTTCCAGTATTGTGGAGCTGGTTACTTTCTTCCAACATCTGGATCTGAACCCAAGACCTCATTAGTAATAACTCTGTCTAAACTGCATTACAAGTTGTTCTGAGCAGGGAGGATTTATCTTGCTTTAATGCAACTAAAAGACTAAGCTATTGCTACTCAACAATTAATGAACCAGTAAAACCTCTCAAAAGCAATATATAACTGATTTTTCTCTGCTGTGTAGTTAGCTTTGCCCAGAGTGACACTCTCCAGCTGTGGAGGAGGTTGAGCTATAGCCTTTTGGTTTTGCTCTTCCTGCTCTATCTCAATGTAGAAGGCCAAGAGGAGAGAATTTAAGGTCCATTACTTATGGTAATATAGTAAGACATGTTCAGCTGTTGATAGCCTGCAGCATGGTAGCTCATGGAGGTACAAATGAGACTGGGGATTCTTGTGTCTGGTACTGGTCTGGATAAGATGCAGCCTGCTCTGTGTCGTTTGAAAATGGGAAGGGTAAGACTAGACTGGCTGGCAGAAGAGTTTTATGGGCAAAAGGACCTCGATCATGATTAAAGATGCCTTCAGCAGCACCTGGCAGTTGTGGATTGGCCTGTTTGACCCCAACCCCTCCACCTATTTGTCTTGTGTTTCTGCAAGAAGCTCATACTCCTGGAGGAGGGCTAGTGGAAGTGTAAGTGGGTTGTTTCTCTGCAGCTGTCAGCCTCTTAAGCTTAAAGTGATTTAAGTTAATATACCAAGTATTCAGTTATGTTAAGGTCAGTATAATATAATTTCTTTTTTCTTGTCTTTACAAGAATGACCCTCCCATGCCAAACTTGTGAAATGAGCATGCCTTTCCATATTCTTTGCAGCAAAAAATTACAATGTACTGCTAATTATTCAGCCTTCAAAAATTATCAATACACAGTACTGACAGCAATGAAAAAAACCCCAAACCTGAAGAAGGGATGGTGAGGTGACACTCTTGGCTTGGTGTGGCCACTGTGCAGTGCTTAGGTTGCTGTATGTAACTTGCTTTTGCTGTGTGGTTGTAAGAGTTCAATTTCTTTAAGTCCCCTCCACTCCTGGATTTAGCTAGAGGAAAAAAGGGGCTAGCACAAATGAAGTTACTAGCCTTCTCCAAGCCAAAACTTTCCTGTTTCTGCAGAAGCTGAGCAGGTAAGAGATGGCATTCCTTGATGAGCGAGTTTCCTTTTTAATGATTTTAAGTTATATTAATATAACAACCTACAGAGCTATTAACTGACCATTATAAAATGCCACAACCATTAACTTAGAATAAATCTCAATATATTGTATTTGTTTACACTGTCAGACTAGTCTGGGTCCTGTGTACAGGCGTGATGGGACGTTTTCTCACTCTTTTTAAAATGCAATTTGGACCTCTGAGGCATTCTCGTGTCATGCTTTGCCATCAGTCTGGTGTCTGGCAGCAGTGCGGGATGACCTTCCTGCCACTGCTTAAGGAGGCTTTGAGCTTTATAGCATCTTTCATTTGAGCTCTCCAATCACGTTGTGAAGGTGACGTAAAGCCTCATGGCACCAGGCAGTGTTTTAGCGCACGGCGGTTCCTTAAGGTCCTGAAAATAACCTGGGTATTAATCCCCTGCTCGGTAGCTATAACCAACCTTAGTGTGCCAAAGGGATGCACAGACTCATAGCATTGTTAAGATAGTGGCTTCATAACATATTTCTGCTCTTCCTAATATTATAATCCCTTACTGGGAATATTTCCTTAGGACATGAGTGTATAGAGTGAACTTTAGAAAAGTCCTGGTTTCTGTAGTCTGTTTTGTGCTCTGGTTCTGAATACTGTTGGATTACCCCGTCCCTGCATTCAGGGCAGACCTTGCTCTGGGAAAGATGATCTGGAGGATCTCCTTCTGGTATGCAAAGAGCCTGAACAAAAGGTCTGGCTCATCTAAGGTGTGGTCTTGGACTGGACTATGTGAAAATGCATTTTTCAGAACTTCTGCTAGAGCTGCTATGTAAGTGTCAGAAGGTTGTGAAGCCACTGTACAACTTCGCTTGAGGGTTAGGCTGGAATATGATGAGAACATTCCTGTCCAAGCAGAGATAGCCGTAATAACAAAGGCAGCAAAGGCTGAGTTTGGCAAACCAAGCTGGTGTATAACATAAATGTTCTTTTCTTTCAATAGCTGTGTGCCAAGGGACTGAACAAAGTGTTCATTAATTTTTCTTGCATATATTTTTGCTTCAGTTTAATTTTTCTTTCATATTTTGATAAAATCCAGAGATTCCATGTTATATTATGAATATGAATTTGTAGCCAGCAGCTATGTGGAAAAATCAATACATTCCCAGTTCACTCCCAGGTGTTTCTGTGAACTGGGAGGGCAGTAGTAGTCAGCTGCCAGGAATGTATTCTGCTGCCTGTTGATTAAAATGGCTAAAAACTACTGCAAGTTGAAGAAGAAACTGTGTTCACTGGGGTTATATGTTGCATGAAGTAAGCTTCAGGTTAAGTAAAGATGAACTCACATGAGAAAATATCAGGAATGCAAGAGGAAATAATTCTTTAGAGCAAAAAATGCCAATTAAAATATACAGTCCTGCTAGACTTGTTACACACCTTTAACAAATCCATGTAAATAGTCAGGCACTCAGATCAGTGAAAAATAACCTACCCTGAAAAGCTACTCATTGCTCAGCTACTTGTCTGCAACTGAGTTGTCTAATGGAAAACACGTGAAATGTGTTTACTGAAGGAGCAACGTAAAGTGATAGCTGAAGTGTGCAACAGGCAAAGCTGAGAAGAGTATAGAAATAACAATGAGAGAGTCTTTTGAAAGCTGCAAACTGAGGCCCTGATCAAAAAATCCCTGGCTGTTGTGCGGAAATAAGTGATAATGCTTGTCTGCGTTGCGATCACAGTATTCACTTTGGATGTGAGTTTGGGGTATTTCTTGCTCTGAGCCAAAGGCTGTGCATAGTTGGATTTAAAATAGGCACCACTCTGAAAAGGCCTAGAACTCTCCTTTGCATGCTGTCACATCTTGGAAAACATGCCAGTTAGTTAATTAACAGATGACAAAGTAAATATTTGCTAAGTGAAACTGAAGACAGTTGTATTAGCAAGCTGTCCAGAATTATATCATTATTTGAGATAATTTGGGTTATGATGCATCAGCAGGGCTAGGTATATAAAGCTCATGTTTCATAGGGGTGGAAAAAAATATTAATCTTGCCTTTCTCCTTCCCAAAAGAACTGCCAATGTCATCAATAGGATTCCATCAGCTCCGGGTATGGTTACCAAAGCTCTGGCTGGAATCACTGGGAGACAGAAGTTCACTTCTGTCCCCTTAATGTTGCATAATTAGAAACTACTTGCCTAAGACTCAGTAACACCTGGACCTGACTAAACTTTTCAGAGCTTGTTGGATTTGCCCTAGGAAGAAGAGTTTAAAACGAATTTATGCCAATTATATATCTGAATACCCACTCCCCTTCATGGGTGGCAGAGCAGTAACGTGGCCCTGGCTGAGCGAAGGCATCGCCCGCAGGCTGGGCTTGCTGCTCCCGGGAGGTGCTGCTGGGCAGAAACACCCTCAAGGGGGGTAAGTCAAGGCCGTATTTTGTTAACTACTGTTGGGTTTTAGAAGCTGAAAATCCACTCAGGACTTGACTCTTTTTGGCTGAAATCAGATTTTAAATAACTCTCTTCTAGTAAGTGTCCGGTGTTAGTTGTTCAAATCTGTACATAAAAAGCATCAATCGGTCCATATATTATTTTGATCTCAGTAGCCTTGAGTGCAACAAACCGAGGCTGGGTATTTATGGTGTTCAGGGTGGGCAGATCTGTGCTGTAGGAACACAAGGGCTATAAGCTTTGTTCTCTGGGGCCAATATTACATTTGCAAATTTATTCACTTCTGCCACAGCGAATGGGATCAGAAGGCAGCCCAGCTACTGCAATGGGCAGAGCTGTGAAGATTTACGCTACCTGTCCTTTCCTAGAGCTGGCGTCTGACGTTTTATCGCCACAGGTTGTACAGCATCTGTGTGCTCTGGATTTAAGATCTGAGCTAAATGACTTGTTCTGACATTGCTGTCTCTTGCTGAGCTTAGTTTTGACTAACCTGATGTTGATTTTTCTGTGGGTCTTGAATAAATCAGATGGTGTAAAGCAGAAAGAAGGCTGTGAAAGGGGAAGACTGGAAATCCATCCTGCAGAACTTCACTGCTGTTGACAGGGCTTAAGGGCAGCTTCAGCAGTGTCTGAGAGCTCCCATGATTTATGGGGTGGGCAGCATCTTAAAAACCTTGCTCCTTCATTTGAAAACCCTTGTTCAAACAGTCTACTCAAATGAATAAAGGCGGTGAGATTTGACCCAGGGTTTTACCAATCTTTATTGACTTAGAGCCTATAGTAATGCTGCAAGGCTACACTGGAAAGATATGGAATAAACATTTTCTACATGGATAATTGTAAGGTATTTAGACTTTGGTCTTTTTTTTTTTTTTTTTTTTTTGAAGGGTCTCGCACGTTCTGAATAAACATTTTCTTCGTGTTTAATTGTAATGTCTTTTTAAAAAATCTTAGACTTTGGTCTCTTTTTCTTTTTTTTTTTTTTTTTTTGAAGGAGCCCGCAAGTTCTAAAACACAAGAGAAATATGTCTCTTACCAGAGGTCACTCTGCCGGCATCACTGGCCATCTTATCTTGTCAGATTTACTGCCACAAAACGGTTAGTCCAGAACTAAAATAACTGAATCTATGGGAAAAACTTTAAAAGTAGTACAACATTCATGTAGCTGCTGCAGTGTGCTTCGGAAAGAACATCTGTCGGTGCTGAGTTAGGGCTAAAGGGGGAGAGCAGTTTAGTTTCACTTTTTCTTTTTCCCAAGGAGAGGAAGAAAAGCCTGCAGCCTTTTCAGTATGTCAAAACGGCACTTGTGTGCTCACAGCAACTGATGGAAAATGGAGTTGTGTGACTCTGTTACAGTAGGAAAAGGACTGGGGCTGCCAGAGGAGCTTTCCTCAATCCTGCCAGAAGCTGGTGCCCAGCTGAGATCCCAGGGACTGAGGTCGCCTGCAAAGGGTAAATTCCAGAGGTTCCACCCAGGGTAACTTTCCAGGAGCTTGATGGGTAGAGAATGATCCAAATCGGATTGGAGGGCTGCAGGGACTTAATACCCTGTCAATCAAGTTGCCCTTTCATTTTATAATCCACAGAGGCTGGGAAAGATAGTGAAAGAATAACGCAGGCAGAGGCTGACTAAGCAGAGAGCACCGAGCGCTGCCAGTGTGTTCTCACTACAGACCCGGCTACTTTAAGTAATGTTCTCGTGCAGCGTCTACCATTTCCCCTTTAGAGAGCAGCACACGATCCCCTGCGATGCCCCTACCCTTGTGCTGGCCTTACCGTGTAAAACAAATCTGCTTATTTCACTGCAACTGTGCAAAGCCGTGCTTAGAGGTAAAGAGGGATTGATCAGGCAGCATTGGATTGTTACTGTTGTGATTTTTATTACGTTTGGAAAATGGGTTTAAAATGGAGAGTGTAAGACCAGAAATTATCTAGAGATAGGATAAAATGCTTTGACACTTTCTATTTAGCTTATAAAAAGGATTGAGTGGTGATTTAAACATAGTCACTTTCCCTTTCAGGGAGAATTTTGGTACTTAAAGGTGGTTTTAGTCTGCCAGAGAATACATAGTATTTCATTGGAAGTTGAAGCCATACAAATTGAAATTAGAGACTGGGCACACTTGTAATGCAATTTATTGATTATGTTCTGGAACAAATTGCCAAGGGCAATGAAGATACTCAAAGGTTGAGAATCCATTACCCCAAGAGTAGAATATATATTAGCTAAACACTAGCTCAGGCTTAGTCAAAACCCAAGTATATTATTCAGTACAATGGATGACTGAAGATCAGCCTTCTGATACACAAGAACAAATTAAATATTCTAACATGCTTTTCTGAATATAAATTCCATGGCTATTACCAAGCAAATATTACCTGAGCCAAGCTTGGCAGCCATGCTTTGAAAATGCTCTGGTGTTTCTCCTCCTGGTCCTGCTTCCTCTAAGTTATAGCTTTGTTTTATACAAATATTTGTACATAATGTGCATGCATGCAAACACATAAAACAAGTGAAGGTTTGTCTCAGTGTCTTTCACTGGCTGACGAAGAGCCTGACCACGTGAACTGATTAGGCAGAAGATGAAAAAGTTCTTGTAACACCAGGGTTTAGCTAGAGTAAGACAATATCTTTACACAAGTTGTATGTTCTCACTGGTACTTAAATGGGTGTGATGATGCAATAAGGTATAGCATTGCTGTGGCTGAAGACTATTTAATTCTATCAGCTTCATCATATCCATGTATTGTGCTTTGGGGAAAGATTTGCACTTAATTTGAGTAATGACTTCTGGAAATCCACTTAATTTTCTTCCTTCATCCCCAAATCATTGAACACTAGTTATTAATTATTTTTAATAGCTATTGTCCATGTGTCTGATTTTTCTAACAAATGTAACTGTTACAGAACATTTATCAGGGACATCTGTAGATTCTCTTCCATAATTAATATTGTAGGTCAGATTCCTTACTCTGTCCTTGGGTTAGTGCAACAAAATTTGAAGTATTAAGTGGGATCTGAGATAGATAATTGCCTTGATGGCCCTTTTTTACCAGGCTAAATTGTTATTTCCTGGAAACATTGGATGTTAACTTATAACACAAGATCTTGATATATAATCAGTTTAGGGTGAGTTCAACTCTTTTGTGGTTTGTGTTTATTTGTTTTGGTTTTTTTCCCCACCTGAAACATCAGAGTTCATGAAGTCATAAAATCTCTTTTCTCCTCTTTGGTTTTTTCGTTTTGATGTCAGAGCAATGAATTTTCTATTGAACTAAGAGCAAGTTTAATGTGCTCTGATGTCATATATGGAAGTGCTGCCTTGTGGACGAGGTCCTGCCTGCAAAGCACCCTGCAGAAGGGGCCGCAGGGCGTATGCCACGCGGGGCACGGTACCTCGCCCACAAAAGGAGAAAGTCAGCCAAGCCTTGGCCTGAAATCAACTTGCAAGCAAAGTGAGTAACCCCTCTGCCACCCAGCACTGCACCCGCTCGTGCCTGGCCGGTTCCACAGTGTCAATCTCATTAAATCTTGTGCAGTATGGAGGGTGCGGAGGGTCGTGCTTTGTGTGCGATGACCGAAATGGTGAATGGTGCTGATTTGCCAGGGCTGTCGTGGTTGCGTGTCTGGCTGTGATGCTCTGTGGTGGGAGCCCAGCAAAGGGCTTTGGAACCAGGTGGACCTGGTCGTGCTGGTCAGCCTCTCCTGTCCTGTCTGCTGCTTCCATCGTTGCTGTTGTCTTTCCAGGTAAAAGGCATTTGAGACATTGTCTTATTGGTGCCTAGGATGGAAAGGGCTCCTGTTGACTTTTCATCACCTCTCTGATCTATGAATTATTGCCTTAAGGTAATCCTGAAGCTTGTCATCAGAATATTCCGTGTCTAACTTCTAGGAATTACCCATGATGCCAAGCTGCTCTCATTTTAAAGATAAGTTTTCCATATAGCTCCATAGCTTTGTTTGTGATTAAACAAACCCAATGGCAAAAATATTTGCTCTGTATCATAGCAACAAATAAATGGGCTGTTCAGCAACATAACCATAAATGATCTTTAAAATAATGTAGCTTTTCCCATACAAAGAGGTGATGCTGGTACCTCCCTAGGTAGGGCAATCACACTTAGGCACTGCATAATAAACTAAAATGTGGCGATGCAATTCTGCTCTGGCTTGTCTGCTGCTCTGCTCCAGGGCCTTGGCTGTGCTGCTGTTCCTCTGCCTGTGCTCGTGCTTCACTTGGAGTCATTTAGACTTCAGTTTTTAGATCTGAGTGCCTCATGCATCTCTGCAGTACAGTAGGACAGTACCTGGTCTCTATAGATTCTAGATGTTGCTGGAGCAGATGCTGCCATAGGTTACTGCATTGCTGTTATGATAAAAACTGGACAGAGCCGCTCAGTGACTGCTGCTTCCTTTAACCCCTTCTCCTTTTTCCTCCCGCTCTTGAGGATGCAAGTAAGGCCTTGACTGGCAGCTTTCTGGCTTGTCTCAGCCACTGTCAGTGTTCAGCCCTGTTCTGAGGGTGTTAACCAGGTCTATTTATTCGCAAGCAAGTCCAGGATCAGTCGGCTTCACATGATCTAAGGGCAGTTTTCAAAAGTATTTGTCTGCTTGAAAAATGCCAGAGCACCAACATGTTTCTAATGCATACTGCCATTAAATAATAGCCTGACGGAAGGTAAAGTTGGTAGAAAAGCCTTCCACAGCCATCAGTGCTTTGTGCTGTATTTTAAGGAGGAGGTACAATCACAAAGCAGATCTTCATTTCCTGCATTGGAAAAGCAGGGTTTATTAATGAACAGGAACACGTGAGGCTGGTGTAAGGGCTTTTATTTCTCAGAATTGTATAATGTGGAGGGAAATTCCTTTTTATGGCTAGGATTTAACAGAAAGGAAGATGGGAAGTTCCAGCATATCAAAAAAGCTGGAAGTCCCGGATGTCAGTAAACAGATGTTCTGCATTGGTCAGCTCCTGCCAGGCCAAGGACATAATCCTTTATCAGTGATTTAGATTTCCTATGAATCTCTGGCTTGCCATGAGTGCCAAAGGGCTTGTTTTCAGTGACACTTCTCACACTGGTTTCAGCTGGGGTTTGTGCTGCTTTTTAAAGCCTGTCTAGGGCAATGGCTTGGAGGCAGCGGCAGCTTTGCAGCCTCAGCCGGCAGAGGATGTGCCCTGTCCCTGGCCGGGCATGCAAGCTGGGATTGCACCCCCGGGGTAATCACAGCTTTCACTTCTCTTTGGGCAAGAAAAGCAGAAAACTTCCATTTCTCTTTCATCCATCTGACATCTTTTACATGCTCTGTTTTTTTTCTCCTCTATCTGTATTCTTGTTCTACCTGGAAGCTTATCAAAGTGAAATAGATACAGGTTTCTTGCATGTCTAAAGAAGTGAACTTAAATTCCAAGTAAAGCACCTTGTATAACATAGGGCTGAGATTTTTTCATGCAGGTGGGTGTTCTCACTAGTTGCTTGGGGTGAGCATGATTTTGCCATTTATCCAGCCCATGTGGGTGCAGCAAGGTGTTTGTAAGGTCTTGCAGAAGTAGGAGCTATTGCTCAGGTGAGCAAGTTGGGAAGCCTCTGCCTGACCTACATTTTCAGTCTGCGCATTTAGAGCCCGTACTTGGAACGTGTGATGAGTGGAACATTTCTGTAATGTAATTCAGAGCTTTCCTCCCCCATCAAACCCGATTACTGGGTGTGCACTTCATGTCACATTCCCTTTAATTTTTTTATAAGAATTGGTACAGCAGAGGCTGTTCGGGATCACTTTTTCCTACAAAATGTGTAATAGAATCATTCTTTTTAACAAATAGGATCCCCATTTTATGGAAAAGGGCTTTGTATTTTAAAAAAGCTTTGTGGTCAGTTAACTGCATCAATTTAAGCAAGCTAACAAGCTTGTCATTTGAGGGGGTTTTAGTGATAATCACTGGCCATATTTGCTTCTTTCCATCATTCCAAAGATATGTTCCCTGCCCTGTCCTCTTGGAAAAATACAGAAAGGATGCTTGATAAAAACCAAAACTATGCAATCAGATGTGTTCATGAGCAGAGTGGAAACTTTGTAGGCAAATCCCCTGTGAATCGCATGATGTGCATAATTGACATCTATGTGTCTCCTGAAGTATATTTTCTGGAAGAAAGCCAGATGGGGCAGATAAGGTGCCCCTTCAGCCGGAAAAGGCAGGTAAAAACGTTTTCCACAATCACATTTGAGTTTGGAGAAGATGAGTGAAGTTGTGCTGAGCTGCAGCTTATGCACACAGCTTCATCGAGAGGCTGCGGGCGGCCCGGTTGCAGGAGAACCAGGCACGGGCTTAGCACCACTTGGGAACTGCTGCTAAAACTGACGGGGATTAAGGCAAAGTCCTTTCTCTCCAAGGTGTCTCCAGAGCCTGGCTAAGGGTGGGATGAACTGCTCTGGTGACAACTCACTTCAAACCTCTGATTCTGGTTGCAGACTTTTCATGTTCCCCCTCGGTTTAGGTATTTAATGGTTTTTACCATCTTTTTCAGTATTTTCCTGAATGGAAACCTGAAATTTTCCATTCTAAAAATAGCTAAATAGCACGTTTTCTGAAAGCTTATTGCTTTTGTTCTTACCTAGGCTCCCTTTCACACAAAAGGTTGGCCCAGATAATCTTTCAAGGTCCCTTTTTGCCTGGGATTTTCTGTGATTCTATGTTTTTTGTTGGCCAAAATTCTTTGTCAGGTTTTATCTGAACATGTTAATAGCTTTGATCAAGGCCAAATCTTTTTTCTTGTAACATACCCATTTCTAGGCTGAAATAATTAATTTGGAGATAATGTAGATTGGTAGCACAGATGTCGTCTTAGTCCTTTCCGTTAGTGGGGTTGTTTGCCTTTCCTGGGCAAGCTTCAGGCATTCATTTGTCATAAAGACTGAATTTACCGCCCCTGCTTTGTGCTGGAAATCCGGTGAGGTGCAGATTTGTAAGAACTGGGATTCCTGCATTTCCTGGGGTTGATTTGGCAGGAAACTCCATCATTTACTGCCGCTTTGTTGCTCTGGCTTTCTCTGTAAGCCTGAATGAACTGGAGTGTGAAAGTGCAAGCTTTGACTTTAGGATTAATAAACAGAGTTTATACTAACACCGTGTGCTGCGTTTTTGCCCACTGCGCTCACTTTCTTGGATTGCAAGGCAATTACTAGCACGTGAGGCTCTTTATTGGAATGCTGTGGTAGCTTTTCCTTTTAACTCTAATATAAGATGATCAAAATCCAAAGTCTTCGTCCCTCCAGCTGCTTGATTGCTCTAAATAACTTTCATTTATAGAACCTGATTCATCCTTGGCCCATTATCTTAATGCTAGCTTAAGTCATAGAAATCAGGAGGTAGACTTAGTGTTTTATGTGAAGGCAAGAGGAGTCCACCCATTTAAGCTTCCGAAGTGTTTTGTCTAAGCAGAAACAATGGTCAGCTAGTGGTCCAGGGTACGACCCTCTTCCAGCCTTGTCATAGGAAATGGATTTGGAAATGACGGGTGAGGATGGAAAGCTGTCTCCTACCCCCTTCAGCTGTAAGAACTAACCCTTGGTGCAGCTCATTCTGCTTGGGCCACCTGCCAAGCCGTTGGCCCTTAACAGGCCAAACAGTCGTTCTCCTAATTTCTGTAAACATTTCGGAAACTCTATTTGTAAACACTTTTTTTGATCTGCTTCTGACTGTGAAGGTGGAAGGACTGCTGCACCTAAGGCTGAGATAAGTTCACATCACACTCCTTCCTGATTCATTTTACTTTTAGCTGTCCATCGCCGTGGCAGTTACTGGGATGCTGCGTAGCAGGGAACATCCCAAGGCTCACCATAATTTGGGAGATTTAAAGGGAATATAATAAATGACTTCTGAAAATGTCCGCTTGGGGAAATAGTAATGATACTATGAATGTCAGTAGGAGGAAAAAAATCTGTGCTATGTTGCAAGCAGCAGCAGTTGGCAGCAAAACCTTTCTGAGCAGGAAAATTCTAAATAGGAGCTGCTTATTAACCTTGTGCTGCTTTCTCAAGTGTTTCCCAGAACATTCCTTGGTGCTTCTGACTTTCTGCCAGGGCACCAGCTGCACTCACTGTCCATCCTTCTCTTGTCCTGTGAAGTGTTACCATGATGCTACCAAAACCCACCCACTGCCTGTTTCTGGGGCAGGGGCTGCCTAGGGAACGACAGCCTCAATTGAGGAGCATTTATTTGCAGTTAGGAGTAGTTGGTGTGACAATACATGCATATAAAAATTCCTCTTCCTCTGCATTTTATCTACCTGGACTATTTCTTTTCTTTTGGTGACTTATAAGAAATCTGTCACATCATCAGCCTGCAGTAACAGGACTCAAGACACAGATCTTAAGCTGGCGGGAGCTCTGCGACTTCATGGAAATCAGCAGGGTGAAAAAGGCTGGTTCAAAGTGTAACAAGCTGACCATAAAATTTAAGATAATCTCTTCAAATAAAAACAATGAGAGCTTTTTCCTTCCCTATAAGATGAAAATGGAAGCAATATTTTTGGAAATTGTCGTGGAGCTTAAAAATCTGTGTGCCTTTGTAAAAGCCTGCATGTAGCAGTATGAGGTATTTCTTCTGCTTTTTCTCTTCAATCAAATATAATACCTCTCTGGAGGCAACCTGCTGAGCAAGAGCTGTTACAAACTGTCCAGCATGCGATGTTACGCTTGCAGAGATGATTCCACAATAAATATAACCCCTGAATTTCACCTTCCATTTCTGTTAACAGCTTTGTTTGAAAACAGGGCTGTTTAACTTCATGAGGATGACACCTAGGATATGCTTGGGTCTTCAGTTCCAAACTGATTGTATATAGTTATGGTTACTTAGAGGATTAAGTAACACCTTGTTTTAATAACATTGATATTAACACTAATTGCTCATTGAATTCCTATGGAAACTCTGAAGGCATCCATGTTCACCCTGTAGTGATTCATTATCTGTGTAGTACTGTTCCTGCAAACAATGCAATGGTGAAAGCTGCTGTGTTTTCTTTTAATAGCAGCTTTTAATTTACTGGAAGGAGTTGTGCTCGCAGTCAGATACCACGGGATAATCGCAGCCTTCCCCGTCAATGTTGGTAATATTTCTCTTCATGCATAGAGCTTAATCATCTCATGCTGTAAGGGATTAAATGCCCCAGGAAATTCCTCACTAGTTTATTTTCTTAACCTTTTCCCGTTGTAGATGAGTTTGATTATAAACGCAGGTTGCAAACCTGATGTGTGTTGCGAAGGCCAGCCCAGCCTCCCCGTAGCCTGCAGAGGAGCCCGAGCCTCCTGCCCTCCCTGGGGCCGAGGGCCAGCCCTCTGCCTGGCCTGAGCCGCCCGCGTGTGGGGCACATTCGGGGTGTCCCCCGACCCCAGAGCTGATGTGTCACTGCTGGAGTGACCTGAACAGGGAAATGACAATACGATCCATTCGGGCTGGACAATTAATTTTTAGTTATCAAAAAGTTGTTTAACTTACGTAGGTCTTGGTGAGTTGAGAGGCACCTCCAGAGGACAAATACTACTTTGGATGGTTATAACTACACTGACAATCACAACATCTTATGTATTTTTAAATATTTTCTTCTGATTAAGGGACTGGGAAGATAGACATAGATCTTTGCTTTAGTTTGTGACTAATTTTCAGGCTGAAAATTATTTGTTCAGCCTGTACAATGAAAATGATGATTACTACATGCCAAGAAACACTCACCTGCCTTTTGGAGAATTGCAAAGCTGGGGAGGTGCAGTGTAGGTCATGAATTTTACTTGTACTGAATAGCTCAGGTAGAGAGGACTATCACCATCTTCACTTACTCAGAGCTGTGGAAAGGGCACAGGCACAGCCTGGAAAGCACTGCCACTGTCTTCCTTTTATAAACTCCTGCAGCTAAAAAAACCCATTCACAAAGTGCACGATACTGAGTTCCTTTGTCCACAGGAGGTGGTGAAATGAGAATAAATGTGGATGCTGAAGCATGGGATATATAGAAAAACTTGCTGATGACTGCAAAATAACAAACGCATCATTCTGCTCTTGCATACTCTTTCAGGGAAGCAGTTTTGTGGTAACTGGTGCATTGTGGTTTTGCATCATTTTGCTTACAACATGCCAGCTGTTACAGGAGTGCACACAGAAAATCCTGCAGTTGCGATTATAACAAACACCAAGAAAAAAACCTTTCTAGAAGCAGAAGGTGGCGCTTGCTCTACCAAAGCCCTCAAAGACATTAAGGTTACTTACAATGACATGGCAAGAGCTAAAACTGATAAAAATCTTTGATACCATCTGATGTAAGGAAAATGGCTGAGTAGCAGATGCATGAATAAGGTTAATGATATAATGATTACTGATATTAAGGTAAAAGCTGGAAAACATTAAAATAAGGGAGTCAAAACTGACTCTTCCAGAAATTTGTGGAGGCTGTTTAAGTCCCCAACCTGTTTTGACAAGCCATATAAACCTGGCAGGCAATATTATTTCATTGCAGTAGGTATGCTTACTCATAACTCCTGTGTTGAATTAGTAAATGTGCAAATAAAAATAGTAATTTTTAAAGTTCTCTGAGGCAGCCACTAATCTGGATGAAGTCAACTGTTTCTGACAATTAGAGTAATTTGGCTTGCACGGTCCCTTCTCTACTTCCAACTCTTATTCAGCCCTTGATGGTATCAAATAATTGCCTGAATGAAGCAGAAATTCTGCCTTAAAATATTTATAATTGTGTTGAGTGTTTCCTGATGTCTGCTTTGAGCTTGTATTTTCTTTATTTGTTTGTTGGGATTCATGTTTCTCCATAGCTCTGGTGTGGAGAAACCAAAACTGCACTTGTAACAAGAATGATATGAACTCGCTAATTTGGGATGTTTGAAATGGTCATTTAGTCATTTTCAGCTCTTTTTTCCTGAGGCTGGTACCTATTTGAAGATGCTGATTCTCAGTCTTTCATTTTCTTAGTGAATGAACCCATGATTAAGAACTGACTTCCAAAAAGCAGATAACTTATACTGGGTTCAAAATTGCAACCTTATTCTTAATTTCTACCACCATTCTTGATTCTTATTAGCTGGTTACAGGTGATCTATTCTCTCCCTCCCTCAAGATAAAAATCAAGTTGTAGCTGTGAATTTTGTCTCCTATAAGATTTTTCTTAATCGACCAATGATAGGTGCAGTGCTGAACCATAGTAACTCAGGATATAAATGTAAGCATGACATCTGACACAGTGCCAGAACTATTTCTTCTGGGGTTTATTATTATTAATTTGATAGCAGGCTTGTGGCCAGCTAACTGGCATTGAGGATACTTGTTGTTTATGAAGGTTAAAATGGAATTGACCCTCTAAGATGTTTTCTTAATGCTTCTTTCATAACTGATGCCAGACAAGGTGACTAAATCTCATACACCATAAAAGCTAAAATGGAAAATAAGCATCTGCTGGCTTAGTTTGTTGTTGACCAGTCAGAATGACTCCAAATAGGAAGCAGCTCACGCTGCTCTGTTTGGAGAGGCTGCGTTTTCCTTTTCAAATGGTTTCTTAGTTGATTTGGAATATGAGCTTTTCCTCTGTGACCAAAATACATGTTACATGTGTTGATGTTATACTCCAGTAAAACACTACATACTACCCCTCACCAAATGCTGACTGAGTATCTCCACAGATGGCAGTTTGTAAGATTTTGAAATAATGGAGGATTCAGAAAAGAAATCGGGCACAGTAGCAGCGTCATACCAGCCATCACTCAGTTAGAAAGTGGGATACATTCTCCTATAGGGAAACAAATATTCCAGCTGTTAATTTGAAGGTTGTCTGGAATGAGCAATGAACTTACATCATTTATTTTCAGAGCGTCTTGCCTTGTACAGGAATAAGGAGGAAAAGCTGGAGTGAAATCTGGAGTCAAGGGAACATCCTTTTTCGGGAATTTGACCTTGCTCCTTCATGAACCATGAGGAGTGGATGATACGTGATTCATCGCCAAAAGTATTACAAAAATTACTGTTTTACAGTGAAACCCAGTGACTTGTTACTAAGCCTAACTATCAAAAATTTGAAGGAAGGGGTGGGAAGTGCATTGGCTGCTCCAGTAAAAACTTGCTGCGTTCCCCAAGGGTGGTGTGACTGACTTAGTGAAATGAGAATCTCCAAGATTTGCATTTGATTTCCTGGATCTTCAGACTTCCTTTCCTTATCTGACATGAGCATTTCATTTATATATGTAGTCACCTGCAGATTGCACCCACCTCTGAAAAGTGTTTAGGAACAGGCTGGGGCAGAGGGTTTTGGCCTGGGGCTTCCTAAATAACAGTTCATTGCAAGGGCAGACCCGCTTTTTAAAAGGCATGATATTTATGGCCAGAAATAACTACGCTTTTATCATAAGGATATAGCTCACAAGGGCCGTAAATGGGGAAAAGTGGCATGTCTTCCCAGGTTCCTACAAATTAATTCTGTGCTGAAGTGTGTGTGTCAGCATGGTAGAAAGGCATTAATGCTTATGATCAGGTGCCGCCTGCCTTTGAAGTAACCCAGTTGCTTGCAAAGCCATGATTGGTAGGGTCTGGCAGCAGTTTTGGATGTGAGTTTTCTATCAGGTGTGTAGTCTGATTTTTCTCCCTTTTACAGTTAATTCATATCACAGCCCCATTTCTGCCTTGAATTTGGGTGTGGAAAGAAGCCTTTTGCACCTCTGGAGTTTGGATGCCGAGAGTCTGGTTTTCTTCTAAGCAGTGCTCTCCAGCCACTTACCTCATCCAAAATGCATGAACCGAGCAGAGCTAAAGGGCACGGAAGGCAAGAGCTTGTAAGGGGATTGCAGCAGGGTCAGTCCAGCTACTTAACTTTCATCTTTCCTAGAAATAAAACCAAATAAAATACCCCTTACTTTCCCTTGAATCTACAGAAGCAAGGCATTTTGAAAAGTAATTTTTTGTGATTTACTCTTTACGTAACTTGGTTTAATGATGCTGATCACCACCAATCCTGCACTGGAGAGTTCCCAAGGATGGCTCTGTAAGAGGAGGCTCAACTGCTAAGCTGCCGGAGCGCGGGGGACAGCTCAATTAAACTCCCAAGCCTATAATGAGTTGCACTGTAATTTCAGTTGGTTTTAGAGTTTAGACACGGCCAGGAAGGCTGAGAAAAGTCAAATGGCACAGGATAAGGATAAACCCAACCCCACAGTCCCACTCACCAATTTTAGGCATGCGGTTCTCCGTCCTGTAATGTGTTGTAAACATCTGGGCTATTTACTAAGCTGGGATGAAATCAAGTAGGGGTGGCTGAGTGGGGAGATGTGGAGATGAGGGTGCCTGACCCAGATGCCGAATGGTTAGATAACGCGCAGCGGCGTGAGGCTTTGTCTTATCACCGCAGGGGCAGTTGGCAAGCAGGCTCTTCCCTGCTCTTTCCGAGGCTGAACAGCAGGTTGCAGCTGGAACTTGCTGGAACTGCCTTTGAAAAAGGAGGTATCCGTGTGACTGATATACAGGGGAGACAGAACAAAAAGCAAAGCATTTATCAGTGTGTTCGCTTTTTTCCCTCATTCTTCCCTTCCTAAATTTTACTGACTCCAGCACACAAAGATTTGTCACAGCCCATAACTTTTCCCTGGAATGTAATTCTTTCAGCTGCTTATCTGTTGTCACCTTTTTCCTCCAGTCTCGTTTTTGTCTCCATTTTTTTGTTGTCTTTTCTCTTCTGAACAATCTTGCCACCCTTGGTTTGTTTTCTTTGTAGCCTGCAAAAAATTACTTTCTCACTTGTGCTTGGGCAAATCGATTTTTGCTGACATATGTGATTCTCTTCCAAAGAGCTCATCAGTTTGGGCAAGAATGTTTGTATTCAGCTTCGTCTACTGTGCTTGAAGTCTCTTATAGATGCCTTTAATTGTATTAGTTGGATTTTTAATAAAAAAGAAAGATAAATAGGAATCCAGCCATGTATCTTCTAAAGCAATTTTCTTGCTGATATTTCAGTTAAGTACTGAACAGTATTCTAACTTTGGCATATTTTTCTACATTAATCCTGAAGTGGCCAACAGTTCTGGCTCTGTACGGTATCTTAGCAGGCAGCTGGAGGCCAGCACAAGTATGCAGTGCCTGAGTCATGGTACCATACTTTGTGATAGGTGGAATTATGATTATTTTTCTTAGGAGTGTGATTATTTACCTCCACTTTGGGATCCTGAATGCACTGCAGCTGTCTTGTTCTCGCTGACCAAACAAAAAGGCAGTACCTGGCCCAAAGAGCTTAGGAGTTAAGAATAATGCCAAGGTGACAGATGGCTGGGGGCAGATGTGGGAGCATATGGACAGAAGACACAAGTTCTGTTGCACTTCCAGTAATCCCCAACAACGCATATTTTCTCTCTGGGTAAAAGACAAAATGTATTACCAAGCCAGAAACTACAGCAAATTCAGATGCATTTAGCATAAGGGATTTTTTTTCCCTCTAGAGCTACAGGTTTCCTATAACAGGACCAAAATACCTGCTGCAACCATCTGAATGTAATCTTGGGCAAACAGACACTGGATGCACTGTTTGTTGAAATAGTCTGTGAAAGCAAATATTAGTATGAGGTAAGAAATGCAAACTGGAACTTAAAGTCCAGATAGTAGAAAAAAAAGCTGTGAAGTGCCAGCTGAAATACTGAAAACCTCAGGCCTGATGCTGTGAACCTGACCTGCTGTGTAGATGCCCTTGAATTCAGCGGGGTGGAACAGGACCACACGTGAGCAAGGAGCTGTAGGGCTGTCACTTTGGCTTTAAATTCTGGAGAGGCCTTTAAATTGGAGTCTGACGTGACTGCTCAGAGCCAACTACTGTTGGAGTTACTCAGAACTTTATCGGAGAGGGACAGAAGTCTTTTGTTACCAGGGGGGTCATAAATTAAGGGAGTATTACAGTAACAAAACACCTGCTGGTACAGGATATAATACAGATGTGAGGTAATTTTCCTACTTGCCCATCTCTGGGGGAGTTAACTCTTTCAGCAGAAGATGCCACTGCCTAGGGACTGCGGGGGTATTGCCTGCATTACTCGGTGGTTTAACTAGTTCCCATTGCAATGGGGAAACAAAGTCCCTGTTTACAGATGTTGTACCACGCAGGTTCGAATGCATCGAGAAATTTCACTTCTGCCCACCTCCCTGTGCCAGGCCGATGGAGTTAAGACTAAGATGATACATATAAAAGTGGCTTCTCACAGTTGCCATCCATCTGCAGATAAAAGCAATTTATAAGGATTGTTCCTGTTCCAGGCTGAGGGTAATGCTTAATATCAAATATTGTGAGGGGGGTTATTACTGATTTCAGTCAGCTGAGGGGCTGCCTTTTATAACTGCTGACGGCTCTTCACTCTCGCATGACTAGTTGTTACTAAACGCAACTCTAGGTTACCCTGGGTCTGCAGTGATTTTTTTATTATTATTATTTTTCAATTGACCACCACAGGGATTGCAGGGGCCATGTGAAGCAGTGGCTGGGTTTTGGTGTTAGGCAGGGATGGCTGAGAGCAGAGAATGGTGAATTTCTGAGCTGATAGTGGCTATTTGGAATCCAAACATTATTTTCCATTAAATAGTTCTTGTAATTATACTTTTTAAAAGTTGTTGGATAATATTAGATTCAGAGAATCTGAATCTAATCTATAGATTCAGAGAATCTGAATTTTCTAATTCTCAACCCCCCCCTGGATTGTAACACAATGTATCTGGCCACATTTGTAATAACATTACTTTTGAACAATGTATGGTGTGTTCTGTTTGAAATAACTGGGAACATCAAATTGGGTCCTATGAGTCTCATAAATACCACTGATAAAAAGACAGTAATCCAACAGAACACCATTAGCAAAAGGCATGGCTATGGCTTAGATAAAGCCAAAGGGACATTTGCTTTTTAATGGTAATTGCAAAAACCTCATTTACAATTAAATCATCAGAATTTACTTTGTAGCATGCTGAATGAAATTACTAGAAATGGCTCTGTAGTACTGGGTCTTTTTTTGCTACGGGACAGTATTGATTTGGTGCCAGGCTCTGATTAACAGAAATGAGCAAGCCATGGCACTATCACTGTGTTAAGATTCTTGTACTAATTATTTTCTAATTGGAACCAATGAGAAAGTGTGCTGCCATTACTCAGATAAACATCCTGCTTGTTAAAATAAGGACTGAAACGTCTGGACACTTGAGTAAAAATTCAAAGCTTGGAAACTTCAGTGAAACTCCCACTGATAAGTGTTCATATAATAAATGCATGAAGGCAGAATTTGACCCTTCTGCTTTTAAATACTTGCTCTGTCTTGGGTTTCATATTGAGTATTTGTGCACCTAAGATTGCTTTTTTTTTTTTTTTTTTTTTAATGAAAAAAAACACAATTTAAGTTTCAGGCTGCTTTAGATCTGAACAATGGGGTCCCTGATGGATTTCAGATTGCTTGCCTGAATACCTTGAAGTGAGAAAAACCTGAGATAAAGGTTCTTTGATGATAATACTTATTTTCACCAGAATTTCTCCCTTGTCAGTTTTAGAGCAGTGTGATGAGGAAGGATTATTTTGTGGGGCTGTGAGCTTTGAAATAAATGCTGTGACTTGCTTTCAGAGAGAAACTGGTGTAAAAGGCAATGGCTTTGTGTCCAAATTGTTCGTACCACCTGCCTCGGTATGACAGTTCTCCCTTAATATTGTCACTCTTTGCCATTGTCATTGTTGCGTTATGTTACGGGTAGGTTAAAGCTTTTACCTTTGATTGGAGCCTTTTGTACCAAATGGCTTCATCGTGTGGCTGTGGTTGCTCGCTGCACGCTTGCCCAGGCGAGTGTTGTGTTTGCCTGGTGATGAGGGGAGAAGAGATTCCCTGTGAGCTTCAGCCTGCCCTGGGATGCCGACCGCCAGCACGCGCGGGTTGGGGTTCCCAGCCCTATCCATGACTTGATGATGAAGGTGGCTTCCTCCCCCCTAGCAGAGGTGAAACCTGCCCTGGTGTTCTCCTAAGGCACTGTCTCAAGGCTTTCAATCACTGATGGGGCGAACGCAGCTGACCAGCCTGGGGAGATGCTTTCTGCAGTCTTCCCCAGATCCTGCAATGAGCAGGTGTCTGTGTCCAGCTGGGTGTGTTTCTCTGGACAGGAAAAGCTCTTTTCACCATCCCATTTTGCTGCTTTCAGAAGCCCATCCCAAGTTAAACTGAGCTAATGGAAAGGCTCCACTGCTTCTAGAACAGACCTGTAGGGAGCCGCTAATGAGCTTTCATGGGAAATAATAATATTCTGCTGTTTCCTGAGTACCAAATCCCAGAGGTAGCTGTGGTGTTCCTGGGACAGTGGCTTCAGTGAGCCTATGTTATATCAGAGGAATTGGCCTCTAACTCTGCCTTATAAGTATTAATCCAACCTCTCAGCAAGACTCTGCTGTGGTTTTGACTAGCCCCCAGTAACTTCAGAAATAAAATAGTCTTTGGCACAAAAATCCCTTCTGCCAGCTCCTCGTGACAGGTCATAATACAGTAAGTAAATTCCCCGTGGTCCATGATGCTGCCATCTGACACATGCACTTCCAGAAAGTTTTGTCTTTGTCAGGTTTCCTGAAGAAACAAGACTTCATGGCCATGGATTTCTCTTTAGTGCTTTTTTCACACTTGTTTATGTTTGGGGACTTAGTTTTTGATTTTTATTTCTTGGGTTTTTTTCTAATGTGAGGTAGGAGAGAGCAGAGAGGAGAAGGAAAATGAAACCAATTTGGCATCTTTGTCTGTCCTGCAGCTCAAGCAGGAAGGAAGCATCTTGCAGTTGGCCGCTGTCCTTTCTGGATGTGTCTGAATGTTTAAAGTAAAATGTGATGACTCTGACTGCCTTGGGGTTCAATACCAATTTTAAGCTGGTCTCCCTGGGTGGCAAAACCAGAGGTGTGTGACATAGCAGTGTTTTCAAGGGGAAAGAGGGACAAGAAGCAGGGATGAATAAAACAAGAGTTTTCTCTGTTACCGAATATAATATTCTGAATGACATAGCGATGTCCAAAAAATGTGTATCATGTGGGTTGATTGAGGATTTAGTGAGATTAAGCATAATCTTCCTCAGTCAATAAAAAAGGAAACAAGAATAGATCCTTTCTTCTTAAAAAGACAATGACATTTAGTACATTTGCTAGAGTTGGAAAATTGGCACAATGTGTTTCATGTCATAATAACATTTAAATCTTCATAAGTTTAGACACTAAACTTTATCTGCTTTGCCCTTGTGCATCCATGGCTAAATGCATTTTTCTGTAAAGCTCTGAAACTCCTTATCTGACAGAGGGTTCACAAATTTTCCTGGTGATAAAAATAAGCATCATTACTACAAAGATGCTGCTAGGTGGTTCTAGTTGTCATTGGAAAGGACAACTTTAAACAGACACAGGTTTTATCTGTCTTAAAAATTAATGAGTTGGCGCCTCATGATTTTGTGTTGCCTCATTTTCTTTCTTAACTGTGCATTTTGAGTAGAAATGAAACTTTCCCCAAGCATGAGTATCAGGGGAGGTCCCACTTGCACCCATTTTTAGAGCTGGAATAGAGGTGGTCTTAGGCTGAAGAATCTAAACTTGTCTGGAGAGGCCTGGATTAAATTTTTTGGACTGTCAGCACTTTGAGGTCTCCAGTAGAAAAGCACTATGTTAGAGCTAAGCAGCAATACTAATTTGTCTCCCTGACACTTTAAAGTTGGAAAAAATTACTTCTATATCTTGCAACACTTCTCAATACACAAGAGGTTGGAATATTATAAGATACTTTGCAGATGTATAGGAACCTCTAGGATTAGGCATTATTTCTGCAGGGATATTTCTAATTAGGAAGTAACATGGTAAAACCTTGGCTGGTTTTACACTGAGATGTAACCTAAAGAAAACCACATTCATGTGAACACTGAACACCCCTCGCCTTCATGCCTGTGCAGATTGGGTCTGACACTTATGTGCATGTTAAGGCATTAATGTATCTAGAGTTTACTGATATGCCCAAAAGAGACGCTTTCTCTAACAGACCGGATGAAGATTAGTTATGCACATGGATTTAGCGCGTGGGCCTCAAAGAATAGGCAGAGTTGGGGTTTTGTAGGAAAAAAAAAAGCTGTGCTAAACAAAGCTGAGGCTGATTCATGGAGGAAAACTGCCTTAGTTGTGCAGGCTCTAAGCCTGTACGTCACTGCTTGAGACGCTCCATCAGCCATCGGCCGTCTTGGGACCAGAGGGGTGTTATGAGCCCTTTGCTGGATGGCATTTTACAGTGAAAACCCATTCCTTTGAAATGAGCGTCTGTTCACAGTGATACTCTGATTTTGCTGGTTTGGGGGACAATATCTTGAAGATTCAAGTCTGAATCTCAATTTAAATTTAACTTGCTTGTGAGTTTGATCTTAAATTTTTGTATTCCTGTATCACCTAAGTGAACCTGTGGTGGGTGAAGCCCCATTACAGATGATGTATAAATAGCCCATCAAACCATTACTCCCTGGCTTGACAAAGATGAGTCCTTGAAGATTTTGCAATCTGACTAAAATCAGGCAAGGGAGCAAACAGGATGGTCCAGAAAAGGTTGAACTCAAACAGCAGGCAGTAACTACAGAAAATAAACAAGCTCTTTCATAATAGATTTTGAATCAACATTAAGTTTATTTGCTTTTTCAAGTTCAACTGAATCCTGCATGCTTGGATTTATTAATCTCCTGCTTAGATGACCTGGTTTAGCTTGCCTGTGTTAGACTAGGTGCTCTGGTCTCTTGCAGCTAGATTTTCCTATTTTTCTGGTATTCAATTCAAGAATGACACTGGTCTGGAAAGTGTCAAGTACTTTTTTAGTTATAAAAAAGTTTGTTAATGGATGTTTCATAATAAATCTTTCTCTAAACAGCAAAATACCTACTCTGCATGGAGACTGGCTGTCACAAGCAGCTTGAGCAGCATGTGGGCCGGAGTTCTGTCAGTTTTTTATGTTTTTAAGTGTTCAAAGTTTGCAAAGTTAGAGAGTGATGTTTCTTGTTTTTCCACGAGTGAAGGATGTTATTTGGTGGTGAAAAATACGTAAATTTAGTCTGAGTAAAATCTTATGGTATTAATGATTTGCCACACATGGTTATACATTATTTAAATGGCAATGTTATTTTCACCTTACTAGAAAATCCATCTGTCTCCAGTCCCATAAAAATATCCCAGAGGAAAATGGAAAATGCTATAGTTAGCAACAGTTCTTCCAGGAAAATGTCAGCAAATCTGTTACCCTTCTTATCGCTAGCATGTAAGTACTGATCGCTTTGGGATTCGTATCATATACAAAATAAGAAGAATATGGAAAGAAATGGGAGAGAATTGCAAGTATTCTCATGAATCTCCTATTCTGCTAAAACCTGATGAACTCTAGTAATCCATGTTACTAGAAGGAAAAGCTCTTTTAAACTCTATCTGCAATTCTGCTTGTAGATGTTTCCATGGCTCTACTCACTTTAGTTGAAATATTTGAGCTTACATCAGTGTGGGGTTTGGCGTTCACTTGGTGCAGACGTGTGTACACTCACAATAACCGACTTGTATAAAGGGCTGTGAACAAACACCCATTCATTGCTTGACCAGCTTTATTTCTCATTGGACTTGCCCACACTGCTGCAAAGCTCAGGAATATGTATCGAGATTATTTTTTGATCCTGAATTTATTGATGTAGTTGAAACACCCCATATATTGGAAGAAATGCTGGGGATCTAAGAAAAGAGCTGCCTTCTGGTGGGTGTGTAAAGCTTGCCATCTGTCTGACCTGAGAGGTACGGTAACGGGATGAGGTAGTATAAAATATGCTGACTCCTCAGCTTTACAAATTATTTCTGATGTTGACGCTGGGTTTTTCTCCCTTGCAATCACAGCTGCATACCACTCCGTTGTCACAGATGCTTTTTGGCAATTAAACAAGCTGTTACTGCTCACAGCAAGTCCTGGCTCTGCAGTCTTATTTAGAAGTCTTTACCTTGGAAATGGTTAATTACTCAGCTTCTTGCAATCCCTATGAGCTGCTTTTTTCAAGTTTTCTAATTTACATTGCCATGACTGGGCAGCAGTAAATCAAAGCCCAGCTGCAGCTACTGATCTCCTATAACCCTTTTTTCTCTTAGTTGTAATTTCAACTATAAGCTCAACAATAAGCCCATCTCTTAATCTCAGCATGAACAAATGGAAAATGGTCAAATGACGCACAATTTTAAGCTTCTTGCTGTATAAATTAGACAGAGTGCGTCAGTTCACTGGAATACTCTGACCTTTTCTCCTTAAAAATATTGGAGGGGGAAAGATCTGGGTTGAGCCCTAGGTTAAGAGTCTTCTATATTTACAGTGTGCAACTGCTTAAGCATAAGGTACCAATATGTACAGAAGCTGGCGCTTAAAATATAGGGGAAACGGGAGCCAGGGCATATAGAGAAGAGTGCCAATAAAAGCCGGACTGTTACTAGCTTTCAGCAGCTAAATTTACTATAGTATTTGTACAGGATAGTATTTCCCATCCTTAAGGATAAGGAAGAAGGATATGCCTGCTACCTGAGGGATTTAAACCTGAATTACTAATATTTTTAATCAGTAGTTGTCCTTTATTTCAGCTGTATTGCGGTGAGCCAAATTTGGCCCCGCATCCCCCAGTCTGAGGCTATGGGAGCCAAGGGGAGGCAGCGCTCGGCTGGCTCGGTGCTGCGGGACGCAGCGCCAGGAGCAGCGGAAGGCGGACGCGTGGCGAGGGGAGCCTGTCAGCACCGTGGGCCTGCTGCAATAAGCACTTGAGCAAGTCCACTGCAACTTCGCAGGATCATTTGAATATTAATCTTGCTTAACGCAACCCGTGGCTGAGCACGTTGAGCCAAAGGAGGTTACGAACTGATCTTGCTGGCATAAAAATCCACTTCTTCCAGTGTTATGGGAATGGATTTCTCCCCCTCGGTGCGCGCGGTGTTGCAGTGCTGTTATATCAGTTGGGTTTGGTCTCGAATTGCCTGCTGCTCTAAGGATGATCAAGTGATACAAACCAGTGTTCTTTATAAACTTGGCAGGAGGGCGATGTTTTGTATATGGGCATAGTTCTATATGCATCAAGAACGTTTAGAAAAAAACTTTTTCAGTGTATGTCACCTGATATTTAAAAGAATTACTTTTACGAAAGAGCTTTTTCAGAGTTCCTGGACAAAAATTCACATTAATTTGTTTTAGAGAGAGCCTGTCTTTCAAATCAAGTGCAAATGATGCTTATTAGGTGTTCTCTCCGGTTCTCTGCCAGCCCCTGCGTGGCCAGGCTCTGAGCTGGCCAGGGCATCATTTCTCACTGTCCTTCACTTCAGTGTTGTTTGTCAAACTAGTTGCTTCATTATTAGTATCTCCCTTTCTTGGCCTAAAGGAAAATGATTCCTAAGTGTGGGGAGAAAACTTAACAGGGTCTTGTTATAGAGGTAAGATTGAATTTTAGTTTTATGGTCTACCCATAAATCTGAGGTTTTATCTGAGCTGAAACTTACAAAATGCTTTTAAAAATTGTATTTCTTATCTGTTGTCAGTGTTTCTCAGAGGGAGGAAGGAACCAACCCCTTGCTATGTCTGGAATGAAGCCACAAGTGGTGGCTCTTACTCCTGACCACCTTGGTTGATCCACCAGTGGTGGCTTGTGTTTTTAACACCTCTCCTACCGAGGCTCTCCAGCATCTGCCTTCCGCAGGACAGTGTCCCCCTGAACTATCGGGATGCCCATGCCGTAGCTGCCCGGGGTGACAGTGGCCAAGCGGTTACAGAGGCTGAGGAGGAGGATGGGGTGGGGGGATGGCTGTCGCAGCCCCCGGTGCTCCTTATTTCAGTGCAGCCGAGGGGGAGGTTTCAAAAAAGGCTGGTGCTGTGGCCACTGGTCACCTTGTCCCCAGCACCAAGGATTTGCTGTGGAATGTACTAATGTAAACCCAGCCTAGCCTGGCTGAGGACTTAAATTGAATTTTAAATAGTAAAAGGCACAGGGCATAAGTGTGCTGGAAAAATGTGCATTGGGAGGGGAAAAAATAAAGATGGAAAATCTCTTAAAGCGAAACTCCAGATTCTTAAAGATGCAGAGCTGGACTAGGAAGATCTTAAAAATCCAAATCAAGTGTGTGCATATGTTTCCATCACTAGTGAAATGCCTATGTGTACTTTTTTGCCTTACACTTCTGGAGCTGAGTGGGAATTAAGCTCCAGACCATTTTAAGTCTTCCTGCCATTCCCTAAACGTAACCATGTAGTGTACCTGTATTTATCAACATATATGCCTCAGCCTTTGTTTGCTCTTTACGTGCTGTTCTTAATTCACCTACTTGTGGTGTGGGTAGTAGAGCCACAGAACTTCACCTTCTTGATGCACACGGGGTCAGTTTAAGGCGGCTGAAACCTGCTGTTTAATGCATTATTGGAAGCTTTTCTTTATTTTTAAACTTTCCAGGAAGTTAAAAATAAACCTGATCCTTTTCATTCTCTTAGAAATAAAGAGCAGATCAGAATTATGCATTGAACACTGTGCATAATCCATTGGTTAGGGATTACATCTGGTGAATGCATCAGCTAACTGAATCAAGTCTATTTATTTTCTTAAAAAAAAAAATCCATCCTGATTCTTGTCCGTTTTCTTGCTGGCAGGATTAAGGTGGCAGTCGCAGTGCTCTTGCCTAGCTCCAGTGTACTTGATCATCACTGGCTTTTGAGCCGTGTTCATCCAGTATCTACAGATTGAGCAGAATTTTGAGTGGGTGCTCAACAGGAATGCTTTGGTTTTGTATTATCTGTGGGTCTCTTATTTTCTTAGAATATTCTGCAAGAGAAAGTAACATCACATAGAATGAACATCTATTTTTTAAAAAGAACTTCTGTTCTCTTGACATTTTGAACTGGATTTTGTTCAGGACTATAAGCCCCTATCCCAGCTGTATGCAGAGTAGTCTGCTCTAACACCTTGCATTTCACCGTAAAAAATAGAAAAACTAAGATGAGCAGGGCCAAAACAATCTCTGCAACCTTGAGCAACTGTGTTAGGGAGTCATGAGAAGGACCTGGCCATGTGTGGAGGTACGTGTGAGTGTTCCAGATACCAAAATTGTTTCAGTTTCTATGAAAATGTACTGTGCTGTTAGATGGCAATTTCTTAAGCAACATTAAGCTGCATAAATGCAAGGAAAAAATCCAATTTATTGCCGAATTTATTTATTGCCTAATTTATTACAATGAATTGTCAAAGAGCCATAGGGGTTTGTATGCAATGCTGTGAATAATTAATCTTTACAGGTGGGATTTTCAAAAGTGCTTGGGGGCTAGCTCAGCCCCACTCATGCCAGGGAGATGGATGAATGCTCTAGAAAAATTTCTTTGAAATACCAAAGATTAGAGCTAACCAAGGACTATTTTTCTATGTATGCCCTTGTCTGTGACCTCCTTTACTGGAATTTTAGGATCCGAAAAAAAATAAGTATCTTGGAGAACTTTATTGGAAAGATAATTCTTCATATCTTGGTTTGAGTTTTATTTTTCTAAAGCAATCTGCTAAGAAATCAGAGTCAAAAAGAAAAAAAAAAAAAACAAAAACAAAAACAAAAAACCAAAAACAAAAAAAAAAAAAAAAAAAAAAAAAAAAACAAACAAACAAAAAAAACTTAGCTTCTCCAAAGCTGGCAGTAACTGAAAATTTTGGATAAAATATTGTAACAATTGTTCTTCACCTGCTCCAAAATACCTCTTGTGTCCATAGCATTTTTCTATGCAATTATTTTTTTCTATGATTCTGAGTTTCAATGGGAGGATGAACTCTTGGTTTTCAAAACAGATGTGAACTATCTTATGTGCACTTCTGCAGCTTTCTGCACCTTAAATACGCCCGACTACTAAGAAAAACATTCTCTTCTTGAAGGGGAACTTTTCTGGATGTAGACATGCGAATAAGTTCTAAAAGAAGCTGCAGAGTGAATTTGTAATGAATGATGCTTCTCCAGAGAAATGTCTATTATTGACAGAACGGGCGGAACAAACTATTCACCAAGAGATTCAGGTTGAACACGGAGCAGAGGAGCTCTTGCTTCTGCTCGTTGCAGACCGTGGGCAGGACCACTGCTCACTAATTGGAAGAGCCGTCGGTGCTGGCTCTAGTGTGCATCTCGGGCTCATATCCTGTATTTCGCAAAATGTAATCTCCGTATGTGAAGTATAAAATGTTTTGTGTGTGGTAAGAATTGGTCTCTGGGCTTCAGCTTTTTCCGCCTATAAAAGCGAACACTTATTAGAGAACGGGAAGGTTCAGAAAAAAGGGAGAACTTTTTTTCTTGCTAGAATCTTTCCTGCAAGGTGTTCCATATCCTATTGCTTATGAACCCTCTGATCTATATTTACAAATGGCCTTCAAATGGCAGGTAAGCAAAAAAAAAAAAAAAAAAAAAAAAGGGTTGGATGAAAGGAATATTGCCAGCCACCTGGCTCACCAGCTTAGTATCGTGTTCAAGTCTCTCGACCTTGCTAGAGCCTCCATGAGGGGTGTTATGGCTCAGGGGGATTAGAAGGAATGAAAAGCACTAATTCAGCTTTCCCCACGGAGAGTAGGTTACATCCACTGTTGCTATCAGTTACAATATGACTTTGTTTTCTACTAGAGAGGAGTTGGTTGGGGAAGCGGACGTGCTAGCTGCTCAAAGGCAGTGGTGGCTGGCTACCTCTCAGAGCTCGCTCTGTATTTTTGGAAATACATTCTGGAACAGTTGATGGAAAATCAACAAGCTAAGAGCAGTGGCCACCATTTAAAAGTAATCGGGAGATATGTTTGTTCTTAAATCGCTTCTCCCAGCCTTGCAGGTGGCAAAGTGCAAAAGAGAGGTTTTAAGTCTGAGGTTATGGCCATCATTTCAAGAACTACGTGAAGACCGCACTGACAGGGAAGGTAGGCAGCTGCTTAACAAGGCAGTCTTCACCAGTGTGAGGGGTGATCTGAGGTGTTCTGAGCTGATGGTGAAGGGTCTGGGTTTCTGCTCCTGCTCAGCAGCAGTAACAGGAGTCCAGATCTGGAGTCCATCCCAGTTCTCCACCCTCACCCCTCACCTCCCTCCAAGCAGCAGCAGCCCAGCAGTTGCTGCTGGTTCTTGGGGCGAGAAAAATTTAACCTTGTTGTTGTGAGGAAGCCTTGAGCTGTCCCTGCTGCAGCTCTGTTCCCCTTTTTCGGAAAAGGGCAAGGAGAAGCCGAAATGGGTTTGTAAATAATAAGGTGGCTTATTTAGGGACTCCTGTTGCAACATAAGGAAGACTTTGAGTGGAGGGTTAGTAAGGGGAATGCTCTGGCCAGTGCTTTATTTATGCTAAGTGTTAAAATACTTTAGTCTGCACTGACATGAGCTCCTGTCTGTATGATTTCTGGTCTGTACCCTTTTTTCCTATTCACATGGAGCACAGCCACTGGATGATACCACTTGTATTTCTGGAGATACCACCTAACACAATAAGCCCCAGACTGTCACACTTCTAAATATTCAGTGTTGATTAAGACTCATGTCTTGACCTATGTGAATTTTCCACTTTAAACCAGCTGATTAATGCTTCTGCTATAGCAGTTTTAAGTTCCCAGAAGCAGTATAACCTATCAGCCTTCAATAAGCCTAAGCAATCCCAGCTGGAGAAGCTTAGGTAGGGTCTATACTGAGATCTATGTAGGCTTTAACTGTTGTGCATTGCTCTGGTTTGCAGAGAGGAATTTGACTGTTTCATGGGGAAATGGAAAGTTCCGCTGCAGGGCTCCGTGCAGAGGCTGAAACACAACCAGGTTTATTTAGATGTGAAAAGCCAGCTTGTGTCCTGGGCCCCCCAAGTGCTCAGGGAGCGGCTGAAGATGCCGAGGACAGACCAGAGCAAGGACAATGAGCAGAAACAGTTGGAAAAGGCATTTTTGGTAACATCTTTTCTTGATAAACCGCAAGTACTTATTTGCGGCAGTAGGTTTCCTCTGCTGATTGGAAAACTTCTGGGAATGATCTCTTTAATTCTGAAGCTTCTCTTACCTAACTGAGTGGAATAGGAAAGCTTGAGAATATGTTGTGTTTGAATTAATAAAAATTGGAGCCGCTCCAAGTTTATAAACAGGTATTTTATGATCTGCTTCAGAGCAACTATTAGATATCTACATAAGTTGTGTTGAAATTGATGTCTCTGACTCAAACATGTTCGGGAGGGTACATCCAGCTGGAAAATAATCTTAAACATGATTTCCCCTGCTGTAGCAAGGGCAAGCTGTGCTGCTTAATTTTTTTAATGCCTTCACGTATTTTCTAAATGTGTATGCTGAGAAGCAGCAGTGCACTGTGAGAGCACTTACTGTCATGAAGTGAAGGCAGAGAAGTGAAGAAAAGTGCGTTTGAGTGTATGGAGCTTTCATTTGCATGAGCAAGTCAAGTGGTTGCTTGGCCAGAAAGATAACGCTCACGAACAGGCTGTGTACGGAAATATGGGTGTACAAGTGGGCTTCAGCCTTATTACTAAGCTGCAAATGGTTAGGCCTGTAATGTTAAGTGGAAACATATAACACATAAATATAACTGCTTAAAAATAAGCTTTCCAGTCTAGAGATCAAGGACTTTATATTTACAGATTATTTTTATAGGTGCTGTTTTCTTTCCAGTATTGTCTGTGTCATTGGTAGGGGAATTATTCATCTACTCTGCTCCTCAGAGATTTTGCTAATCTCCACTAACAGGTGCTTTCCAGGCATATGCGCACCCACCTCTTTGTTAAGATGCTCTGGATCTGCTTTTGGGACTCTTCCCCATCTCTGCTCTTAAAACCCAAGGCCAAAAATTTCATATCTGCCTACTATTTAGGTACCTAAATCTGTTTCATGTAGCATGTGTAGAATAAGAACATGAAAGCGTGCTTGTAAAGGGTGGCTGTAAAACGAAGCTTGTGCTCTGTTAGGAGAGCTATTTACAGAATGCAGCAGCTCGGTCTGGCCAGATTTACAAAATGTTTTTGTGAGTGCCACCTCTGAACTTCTCCCTCTGTAACTTTTGTTTCTGTCTCCAAGCTCAGTAAAATAGTTAATTTTCCCTTTAGGCCAAGTTTGCTGATTCAGGACCTTTTGGGTGAGTGGTCACCCCTTCCCTATGAGAGAGGCTGCTTTTGAGTTGGGTGCATAACCAAGAAAGCCCCTTGGCCATGAGGTGGTGTGATCCATGTCTGCTCTCTGGAGCACTATTTCCTGTGTTGGTTGCCTTGGCTGCTCTAGAAGTTCACTCTTCAGCTGCTCAGAAACCTCTCTGCTTGAGGCTTTTTTCTTCAGTGTCACCCTCCTTACAGATCAAAAGTTCAATTCCATGACATATGGGTACTCGTCTGAAGGCTTCTAATATTCATCGTGTTTTTCCATTTAGTGCTGCAGCATGGGGAGATGGTGTCTCAGATTTACAAGTAGGAAGTTTAAGCAATGAAAACAAATGGTCAAGGTCAAAGTCTGTTCTGTGGTAGAAAGGGAAACCTAAGTCTTTTGTCTCCTTCAAAACCTCTCTTAATTGGTTGAATAATAGTTTAGGAATTGTATAATTTGTGTGCGAATGAATCTAATGATTCAGCAACTCGCTGAAAACAAGAGATTTTGTGTTAAAACAGAGTAAAACTGAAGCTTCTACCTTTAACTGGGAAAGCATGGCATATTCCAGATCACAGGGGAAAGTAACAGGTAACATCACGTGAAACGGTGATGTTCTGTGTACTGTATTGCTTTGGTCCGGAGGGTCAATGATCAAGTCTCACACCAGCAGAGAGATCATGACATGTTTTAGAGTAAGAAACCCTTTGAGAGAGGCTAAATGGATTGTCCAAAACCACAGACCAAACCTCGTACGTCAGTGCATCCCCGCTAAAACTGCTCAAAAGACCAAGCTCAGAGGTGAAAAGAGGATCCTCTTTGCAGGGGTCAGGGTAAGGGAATTGGAAACTAAGCACCAATGGAAAAAAATAACTGCTAGGTTGGAGATAAGTGAATAAAAATACACTGCCAGCAACGAGGACAGCTGTGGTGCTACACCCAATGGCAACTGTGGAAAAACAAGGCTGTAAAATAAATATACACATGGGGAAAGGTTAGGCAGGTCTTACTTTCCACCCTACTGTTACTGTAACCCATATACCACACCGCCTTGTTTTCGGTTGTGAGCAGAACAGTGCGCGCTTTGCTGTTAGCTAATGGAAAGGATGGGTGACGGTTTGGGTCATTCCAAATTCCCTGCTTTTGCCTATCTGTCTCTCCAGATTTTAGTGGTTCTCGGCTGTAGGGCCAGGTAACTTTAACATCGGAGGAGGAGCCGTGCTGTGATACTTCAGTATAACCGTTGCCTTCGTGCAGCTGCCGAAGGAAGCGTCCTGTCCTTCAGGGCAGATGTAGCTGCTTTTGCTCCAGAAGCTGAAGTAAGGTTACAGAGAGGTCCCTGGATAATTATCAGAAGTCAAAATAAAATAAAGGTGCATCCATATTCATCACAACATTTAAAGGGTAGTAATTTCTCAGACAGTAATTTCAACTGCTTGCTAAATCTCATGGAAATGTAAAATTCAGGATAAAAAAAAAAAAAAAAAACCCTAGCAATTGGAGACCTTTGTGTTTCTTAAAGGACAGGGGTTTTTAATCTGAATTTCAGTACCTTTTTGTGGCCGTGAAAATGGTGAGTGGTGATCTCAGATTTATTCTGTTCTTTAGCTTGGATATTAGAATGAATTTCAAAAAGTAAATGTAAAAATGATCAAAATGATTCCACATTATTCCGCACATTGTCCTAACTCAAAGGAAACAATCCTTTGTAGGCCTAATTTATAGTTTTGTCTTAATTGCATTTATTACTCCTGTTGTCTGCAGACATTTCAGTACCTTCCAGAAATTCAGAATCTCATCTGTTTCTCCATTATTAGAATTATACTAGGCTTTAAAAAACACTTTTTAAAAAAACCCATATCCATGAGAATCTTGTATTTATGCCTCTATGGTCATACTGTTCTGTCAAAAAAAAAAAAAAAAAAAAAATCAGTCTTGCCCAGAGCCTTAATTAATGTAAGGAACTGGATGTTCATTCTTTTCCTACTAGAAGTGTGTGGTATGAGACAAAGGTAATTTGTTCGTGATATAAAAATAGAGAAATTGCATCATTTCACAAATGGATCTATCATGGAAAAATATTCAGGTTTTGTGCTGTTCTAAGTGGGAGCATCATGAGATGCTCTGCAATTGAAGGTGGCATCCAAGTCGGGTTAGCCGGCCCCAGCTGCAGTCACGGCAGAGATAAGGTAGCAGCAATTAAGTTCCTGGTTTGTGGAGTTCTTTGAACACTTCAGCTTTGTGTGATGGGGAAGTCTCTCTCCTTGCTAAGCATAATCAAGGCAAAGAAGATGCAACTGCAGAAGGCTTCCATCTCCACACGCGACATATAAACCACTTTTGGCCATGCTGTCTTGGCCTGGTGAGAACTGATAAAGTGTTTGGCTCTTCTCATACGAGGCTTGGATGGCCTAAATGCTAGGCATTGTCTCTGAAAACAGTCCCAAATATTTGGGAAGGTAAAAAATTACCAGAAATCATAAAGATGAGCACGTAAATCTGAAAATCCCAGACAACCAGCCCAGCTCCTGTCCAATAGGATTCCTTCCCAGCAACAGGCTTGGTCAATGCTCAAGTCTCATACAGTCACTCAGGTTATTATTAGTGCACTGTTGTTTGGTGCTATTTAAGAATTTCCAGTATACCAAATGGTAACTTTAGTCAGCATTGTCAGAAAAAAATACCACCTATAAACTATTTTAGACTTAAGCACATCAACAGTTCCTAACACAGTACTTTACAAGGCTCAGTAAGTTATGGAGCTAAGCTGTCTGTTGGTAAAATAAAACCAAACACAATATTTAGCCTGCAACTCTGAGCTTACAGCATATAAAGTTGCTTAGTTTTCCATAGGGAGAGGGAGCTTTTTGTGTTCTAATTATCAGGTGGCAGTTGTGCTTGCAGAAATGTACTTGCCACTTTGACAAATGCATTTAATAAGATTGAGTGTTCAACATCTGACAAATGTTTGTCCTATTATAATTTTGATTAGTTTCATGCATGCAAAAACAAGCGTTATAGTTATGAAAAGCTAAGTAGGCTGTAACAAGTGATGTTTTTTATAAAAAGTATATAAAAATAAAGAGTAGAAATTAATACCCACACTTACAAGAATCACAAAGGCAAATGACTAAGCAAAAAAATATGTAAACTGTCATAGTGTCAGAATAAAGAAGTCCAACATTAGAAAATGAAAAACTGATGTTTTTACAGATACAATGAAGAGAATTGTTAGTCTAGCTTGATTATTTAACTGCTCGTGTTATTGGAAAAAACGAACATTGACAATTCCCATTTATGCCTACTAAAGTTGTGCAGATCTCCCTAATGACAGAACTGTAACAAGCGTTTTTACCTAGTGGTGCTGGCACTCAATAATACAGCTTACTGCAAAGTTCGCAGATGTCGTGGGCAAGACCTAATTAAAAGGTTGTAATCAAGCTGTATCTGAGCCCTGACCCAACATATGCTGAAGTCTATGATAATCCTTCCATTGGCCTTGACTGGTGATCACTCATCCTCTACAGAACTGTTACATACCCTACACAAACCACTCCCTGACTGCATGCCTGCTGGGAAAGCCCAGTTCTGGTGGCTTTTTAGAATTTCCAGTGTTAATGAAGAGCCATCAGATAGCTGGTTAAAACTGTTTAGGATCACTCTGTACTGTACATGACAAATCTTGTAAGCATAAAACCAAATTGTTGGCATTTCTCTTTCAGCAATCACTGGAGAGTGATTTGGACTGAGCTCTGTCCCTGCCAAATTCAAAGTTGTGATCCTTACTGTTTTGGCGAAGAGTACAAACAATTTCCATTGTGGAGCTCAAGAAAAAAAATATATACAAATCTGTTGAATCTTGCACTTTTATGTGTTTTTATTTGGCACAGGAAAATGTAGTCATTAAACAAATCTGTTTATCTAACAGGTCAACTTTGATGTATCTTAGCAAGTCAAAACCATCATTACTGCTTGTCTATCTCTTGAGGAGTGTGAACTAGCTCTCTTAGAACAAAGAACAGAAAGCTGATGCTAGGCATGGAGGCTGCCAATGCACTATTTACTATTTTATAGCCTTTCAGTGTCTTCCAGTACCTTTGCAAGGAATTTTTATTCTTTATAATGTACCTCTTCCTAACTTACCTTTGTAATCACACTCTGTTTAATAAAGTAAAAGGCTTTTTCATTCCATTATGATTAGTCTTGAGGCAAGTCAACATGATTTACTGAAGGCAGATAGAAGCTCATCCCATGTCTTGCTTCAGCCCAAAGCCACATAGGCCTATAGTCATCTGGGTTTGGGCTCAGGCTTGTATGAGCAACAGCTGCATGCTCTATGTTTTGGAGATCCTGCTGTCCTGAAAGACAAGGGGGCTTGTCTGACCTTCAAACCATAAAGCAAGGCCCATTACCTCAAGCATTCAGTTAGTGTCTTCCAGGTTCAGTACCATCCTCTGTCAGATTTTCTCACCCGCAGAATGTCTTGCAAGTTGTGAGGCTGTTCTTGGCAGGGCATAGGGAGATAATGGTGTTGTCTTTGTCCAGGTGTAATTAACTTTCAGAAATGGCATGAAAGAACCCAGTCCAAGGTGCTGTCAGTGGTGTTGGTGCCGATTTCCCACAAATCTTTCTTTTGCAGCTCTTCCTTTTTAATGAGTTACAAAACCTACTAATCCACTTTCTCTCATTTTATTACAAGCTGCAAGTGTCCAAATATTTCCCCATCTGAATTCTGACTGTACAATAAGTTGTCTTTCCAGTCCAGTAAAACTTAGCATTTATGATGTTCCAAAAGCTGTTGCCCATTAGCAGTTTCTCAAGCTTCAGGGTGTTTTGCAACACAGCAGTCTAATGATTGAGGGGAAAACAACATAATCACGTGCTGACATTCCAAGTTATTTTATAAGCCACTTTTATCTTGGACACCCTTTTTCTCCCTGCCGTGTTAGTCTAAATCTGCTCTATCTACTCCTGCTTCATTGAAACTTTTCAGTGGCCGAGCCTAGAGGTCCTCCTTCAGCTGCTTTGGGCGGCAGTGGATCTGCCCTGTTGTAGGGCTCACCCCTCTCGTACACCAAAGGTAAAGGTTCAGTTTATGGTAACTGTTTATTAGCTGTCCTGTACTCTGCACCAGAATTATCCCAGAGGCACCTTTACTGGCAGGTTTAATTTAATGTATGTTGATGGAGTAAAAGCTGCGGCTGGCTTTCTGGTGTGCAGAAGTGATGACATTGCTGGGTAATTTATCTGCAGGGCTCAACTGGGCTTGGGATGTCTAGGTCTAAAAATATGATTTTCCTGCCTGTGCTGAATGGTTAGGGATGCCTGTGCAATAACAGTTGTGTATTCAGAGGTGTCCCATCTCCCAGACTGATGTAGAAGGTTTTGCTGCATTAGCATGTCTTGGGTGCTACTTCTGGATCCGAATGCTTATTCGGAGTAATTTAGTTTCCGTTGTATAAATGTTCCAGAGAAGTAAGGTGTCTCATGGTTATGTAACTCACAGGTGATGAGTCTGAAAACCTCACAGGTCCTGCGTGGAGCAGGAGAAGAGAGCCCACACAAACATTTCCCTTTAATGAAGCAGATTCTCAGAATGGGAAAACTGGGGGGCTCCCCATCCAAAGAACATGGGAGTGGTGGCGTCACAGCCTGTGCTTAGAGGTTCTCCTGCTGCTTCTGGATTCTGGAAAATAGTTTTGGTTTTACCCTGGGTGGGTAGAAGGTGTGCCACAGATTCAATTAGTCTGTGCAAGGGTTTTGTCAAGCTGGTTCCCTTTGAGCATATGGCAGGGTTTCCCTTTGATTTCTGAGTTCTGGTGAGCTTAAAAAAAAACCCAACCAGCCAAACAAAAAACCCACAAATACACCCCCCCACCCCACCCCCCCACACACACACACAAAAAACCCCAAACAAACAACCAAATAAACCCCCCAAAAAAACCAAACAAAAAACCCCGAAAAACCAACAACACACCTTGATTCCTCTCCCCAGACCAAGCTGTGGAACTGCAGGTACGCACCATCACAATGCAATAGTAGAAACTGGCCCTGGCTCCCATAACGTTTTCTAAGTAAACAGTTTGTCAGCTTGCAATAAAAGACCAAACTAGCTAAAAGCTAACGTTGCTTGGGCTAGTTTTTAACAAAAGAGGCTAAAATTAGCTTTTGCTGAGCTGAGATTTACCTGTACCTTCACAAATAAAATACAATTCTATTATTTTATTGGAATTATGAATGTTCCCATAATCCCCAGAGGAGAGGGGGCAAAAAGCTGTAAACCAGACTGAATTCTAGTAATGTGTTCTCACACTATGCAAAACAAATGCTGCAAAGTAATATAGCAATGTTTTTATTTCCTGGTTGATTTCTTTAGTGCCTCCAAGAACAGTTAGGGAATCAAAAGTGATACTTGCTTTTGACAGTGTATTAATGGAAAGTTTGAGGCAGTGGAAAATAATTTCTTGGTTTTTAATGTCAGTGATATTTACAATTTGCCAATTCACTGACATTTTCGGCAATTCCTATACATGCCAGTAAATACCAAACACCAAAACTTGGATGCAAACCACAAAAATAGGATAATAAAATGATAGGGATTGTTTTATCTGTGAGCCAAGTCTGTTACCTTTAAACGAGATTGATCTTTCTCGGGACAGATCAACTATTTCTGTGGGTAAAAGTTTTATAAAGTCTATTGTCTTGTTAAACTATGGAAGAGCAGAACTTGAACTCTCTCTTAAAAGTATCTGTCCAAAGCTGTACAGTTCTGTTTATGGTTATACACATGAGGCCAAACCACTGTGACTTCAAAAAGAACTTTCAGAAGAAAATAGAACTCTCATTCATTCATTCCAGAAATTAAATTTAAAAATAATTAAGTAAATTGAAAAATAAGAAATTATTTCTGCATTGTTATATGTTCATAGTTTCCAGTGTTTAGATGTTAAAATTATCGTCGTTTTTCTTGGTGGCTGACTAAAGAAAGAATAGAGAAGGGAAAAAGATCCAAAGGGGATTTAATTAAAGTATTAAAAGTTATGAGGGGCACAGCTGCCTGATCACTTCATTGTCCCTCAGGGAACAGTCAAAGGGTCAAGATTAATGACAAATACATTTAAAGCATGTCAAAGGAAAAATATCATACATGTTTAAGCAGCCTTTGGAATTAACTGTTGCAGGAAGCTGCACGAGTATGTGGTATAGCTTGACTTTTTAAAGAGTGGATCACTTTATAAACAGTAATAGCTAGGAGGTAATATTTATATCTTGACACTTGACAGCTTTAAATTGAGCGATGGTGCTGGATTTTAGTGGTGCTAAAGTCTGATGAACTCTTCTTGGCACAAATGAAAGTGGGTATTGCTGTCTCAAACAACGAAGCCCTGTACACAGGTAAGTCCCAGAAATCAAAGTGAAATGTGAGCATGTATATAAATTTAGGATTCAGGTAGGCAGTTCATTCATCTCTTTAAAGAGTGGCTGATGAGGTACAGGAGTCAATCTCTTATATTCAGATTAAAGCATGGGTCACCATGAACACTTTCTACCTGAAGGTACATGCTCTAGATCTCTTACAGGCTCTGCCTAAGTGCTACAGCTATGCAAAGAGAAAGCAAAATGTGTAAAATACCAAACAAATAACAAAAAACCCCACACACCCCCCAAAAGAAACAAAACAAAACCACAAACAAAACCCCACAACCCCCCCAAAACCAAACCACCAACTCTCCCCTCAAAAAAACCCAAACACACCCTCTCCCCCCCCAAAAAAAAACAAAACAAAAACTAAAACCAAACCCAAACAAATAAATAATAATAATTAAAAAACCCCAAACCCCAAGTAAAGTTCTGAACTACAGTCTGTATCTCTACAGCTAATTCCTGTAGCAGCTATTGTACACCCTTCACAACAGACTTTGAACATAGGGGGGGTCTTTTTGGCCAAAATTATTCCTTATTGCTTCTGTATCAACACTTGTAACACTTTGGTAGTTAATGAAGAGGGAACCTACCGAAGGGAAGATACTTGCAAGCAGTGAATAAGGTGTTACCTAGTGTAGCTTATTGATCAGAGTAACATGCTCCTGGGGCTTATTTTTGTGTTCTCGTTTGGCTCCTGAAGAAAATCTGCCTGTCCCCCACCTATCCTTTACTAGCCAGGGACTGTGAGTCAGGTTTGCGAATAATTAACTTGTCTATTCTTAGTTTAAGCAGAGTGTAAGACTTGCAAGTCAGAGCAAAAAATGACGAAATGTAAGAAAACTTTCTTCCCCCTCTTCTAAGGGTTTGTTCTTTGTTCAACTCCCTTCTGCTCTCTCATCTTCTTGGCACCAGCACCATTTTCAGAAATCACATCCTACATCAGCCCTTGAGATTTTTTTTCTTCTCTCCTTATGTTTGGCTATTTCTGTGAGCCAGCCGTTCGGCAGAACTTACAGCCCGCACTCCTCCAAGAGCCGTTGCTATCGCGGATCACGAATTCTATTCCAGCAGCCCCCGCTGCTCATCCACTTGCTGAGGGCCAGAAGCAAAACGAGTGATTTAGCCTTTGCTCCCCAGGAATCTCCCCAACTCCTGGATGCACCAAGGATGCATCTCTGCCTTTCCCCACCCTGCTAAGGCACAGAGTGCACCGCTGTCCTTCTAGTTAGGACCTGGTACCCAGACACCAGTCCCTTCCACAAGGAACCTCAGCAGTCGCAGTGTTACCTCCAGCCACGGAACTGCAAAACTTGCATAACAAAAGCTTGTACTGCTTATATACGGAGCAACAACCTCATGATAGAATCAGACCTGTTGTATCTTCCATACTCTAAGGCTTCAATAAACTTGGAAGACAAAGGAGTTACGCAAGTCCATATTAACTGAAGACCTGACTGCCTTTTATTAAAGTTGTGCTGTTTTTTTCTTTTCTGTTTAAGATTAGGAATGGGCAGGAAAGTTTAAACATTTAAATCAAGTATCCTTTCAAAATGTTAGCCAAACTTGCAGTGGGCTTGTTTCAAGTGTATCGATGGATTCTTCTTGAAGTATCCTGGCAAACAACAGCTTCAAAATATTAGCAATTATATTTGAATTAGAGTTGGCTGAAAGTTTGTAAACGTGAGCAAAATCAGTGTAAGCCATCGTTAGTGTGTATACTACTGCCAGCTTGTAACAAAAGCTTCCCGCCAGGGTGTTTGAAGCTTACCTTAAATATTCACAGAAGGGCTGTCTGTGGCCCTGAAAGTTTGATGCAAGTCAAAGGCTGAGATATACCATGTACCCAACATGTGCATTCACTCCCTGAGTCCTCAGAGAAATGAAGGGTGGACAGCAAAGAGCCAATACAGTTTTCTCCTACTCTGGCAGACTATACCCTTCAAGGGAGGAGGTACGAGAGAAGCTGAATTAATTACAATATACCATGAATGATTCTGGAAGGCGCAGCAATGGAAAACAAAGGGCTAGTCTGTCAGCTGCTGCAAATTAATAGGGATTCACTAAGCCAATAGAGCCATGTCATTTTAGCACCAGCTGGGGAAGGATCTGGCCCACTATCTTTCACTTACATGAGTTAAGAAACAGAGAGATTCAGTAACATGCCTCTCTGCTGAGTCAATAGAGTAAGAACCTTTCTTTCCATGTGCATTAGTTTTGCAGCTATGGCAACAGTGTATGCGTGAGGAAAGGCAGCGCTTAAAATAGGTTCCTGCTCCTAGTTGGAAAGAGCTGACAGCAAACACGTGTGGTCACCCGAGAAGAGAGAGGGAGGCAGCGCGCTATTCTCAGCCTCCCTTCGGGTCATCTGCCCCGGCTGGTGGAGGCTGTAACCCAGAGGGTGGATGCACCCGGTCACGGCAGAAGCTTTGTGCCTCCAACACTTCTCCCAGGCTCTGAGCCTTCCTCCTCCTTGCCCCTTCCCCCTGTGCTGGCTCATCTGCAGGCAAGCTGGGTTGTGTTCATCAACAAGGGACTTAAATAATGATGCTGGCCAGTTGTGGAAGAAATCTTCCGTGGCTGACAAGCAGGCTGGTTTCCTCCACCGGAGTATTGTAAGATCAAGACAAACCGCCTTGTGCAGTAACTCAAACGCACAGCGAACGGCTGCAGTAACGAATAGATGTTGCAGGGTGGTGTTCTTCCAACTCTAGCTCTACTATGGTCTTTCAGAGAGGGGGAAGACTAGGGAAGTGGAAAATAGTAGCTTTGGCTCGTAAATTGTAACCTGTTTTGGTCTCCATTAATTAATTTGGCATTGGCTGTATTGTATGCTATTATTAGGCACTCTATTCCCCTCTGCAAAAAATTAGGGCTTTCACATCTGCCTAAAAATAAAACTTTCCTGTCTGCTGGCTAACAAGCAAAACCAGAATGCAGCATATGTGTAATAAAGATGCACAGCTGTTCTGTCTATGAACTCAGGAACGTGTAAGGGTGTGGGGATTTTTTGTTAAGGATACAGTAGGTACCCAACAGTGAGAAACAGCGTTTCCAAAGAACTGTCAGACTTAAGGCATTGTAGAGGGATGGTTACAAAGGGTGAAACCAGGGGAAAGCGTCTAGGAAGGTTACAAGAACTAAATAGAATAAGGCTAATTTGTTTTAGTTCTTTCTTTAAGCCAGGCCTGAAAGGTGACATTCTTGATTAAGGAGAAAGTCATAAAGGAAGGTCTAGTTCCTCTAGTATTTCATGTAACTCCCAGAGACCCTGAAGCTTCACAGCATCTGCAACTCTCATTTTTTGCCTCTCTAGTCCAACAGCTTGTACTGTCCTTCGCACCAGGGCTGTGACTCTGCCCACCCTTTGCGGATGGTCCCGGGGTGCGGAGCAGTACCGGCAGCCGGAGAGGAGAGGGCTCCCACGGGCAGCCATCGCTGGGGCTGCGCCTCGATGCCAGGCACTGCTCTCCCCTGTCCGCGCCTGCAAGCTGAAGAAGAAAAGAATAGAAGAGCAGTAGTGAGGCCATGTATATTTATTATTAAAGAATTTCATAGTATTTCTTGCTTTAAAGAGCTCCTCCATGAGATACTTTTCAAGTAGCCAAAAACATCATGGAGCGAAAGGAGCAGGAGCTATAGCATGTTTTATTGTTTCAGCAACCACTTGCTTTGTAAGACTTTTGTCGTCCCTGAACTGTTGCTTCTGTTGCTTAACGTGCTCCAAGCGAGGGCTGAGGGATATGTAATACAGTATGTGCGTTTTCATTCTTTCCGTGGCTCAAATAGGCAGGCATCTTCAAGAGAGCCAGTTTGAGCTGGTCTAGCTTTTTATCACCTGACACATTTAGATATGCTCTTTAGATAAGATTAGCTAATGAATTTCCTTTGACATCGGTATTTACTCTGTCCCTGCATTAGTTACGTTTCTGTGATGTGGGATCCTCGCTTTGCTCTTTTTCATTCTGTCTGTCTGCATGATGTATTAATATTGAAGTCTGTTATGTAGGCAGTAAGCATCTTTTTTTTTTTTTCCAGAAATTGGTTAAATGGAAATGATCTGTTTTACATTTGCGTTTGGCCCCTAAGTAACAGCCCAGAATTGTTAACTAGCAAAACAATGGGTTGCAAGGCATTTTTTTTGAGATAAAAAAGAAGAAAAAAAAAATCTGTTAATCGGATTAGTATAAAATGTACTTACCATCTTCATTCAGATGTCTTAGGAACCGTAGTAATTAGTACTTCTAATTCCTACTCTTACGTATAGGAAATAGTAATCTCCGAAGCTGGGGAACTTGACTCCAGGGTCATGCAGGGTATCCTCTCAAAGCTCTTTCCCCATCAACAACATTTTCCTGGTACCTGAAGGTTTTTCCTGAGAGGGGTCAATAGAGTCCAGGCTCCTGATTACATGATACAAAGTCTAACTACCAGACCACGCAGGGCGAAGGAAAAAAAAAAAAAAAAAAAAAAGACCCAAACCAACAAAAAACACACCACCAAACCAGAAATAACGGTCTCTTGTTTTTCTCCTTTTCTTCCGAATTACATGACATTTCACAGAAATGACTGCAAAACTTTTTCCATTCAGACTTTAGCACTGCTTTGGTGACAAACTTGGTAAGATTAGCAATTTTCCATGCATTATAAATGAAAACTGTTTCTGAAGCTGACTAAACCTTTCCATTCAAAGATGCGTTTTCAGGTTTTTTGCAACTTTGCAAACCTTAAACCTTGATTTAAGGCTGACATTTTCTAGGCCAAGAATCCTCATCCCTATTAGAAACAAATACACACGCTTTTGCATTAGTGGGACCCTCATCCGTGGCTGTTTCTGGTTATTGTTGGCCCCATCATTTAATAATTTTCTATGCTCATTTTCCTGGCTTTTACCTCATAGCACACTTCCATGCATATTGAAAGCGCATGAACAAGGTAGAGTTCACCAAAGACGGAAAAATCCTGGGCTTTTAGAAAAGTATTTTTGTTTTACAAGTTAAAACCAAAACACTTTGAATAGTTCATGCATATAATCAAACATGGAAAGCTTGCAAGCAAGGATACATTTGGAAAAGAAGGTTTTCTTTTTAAAAACAAATATTTTTAGTTCTTTAAAACTTAATGTGCAGAACATGAAAAAGTTCCAGAAGTCTGTTTTGATGTGCTAGACTGTATTTGCAAAAGCAGACCATTTTTCAACTAAGAAAAACACTTTGTCTGAAAAATATTGATCTGTGGTAATCCCATGCATTGCCAAATATGCCTTGTCTTATCTCTCCTGACTTCCCCACTTTTCTGATGATAGAAAAAGCAGCAGCTTTCCCTGTTCCTGATGAAGATCTGGTTTTCTGAGCCAATGTCAATAGTGCTACTAACATGCTATTTTCCACCAAAAAAAAAAAAAAAAAAAAAAAAAGGAATTTTGGAACTTTATTTGATCTTGGTGAATGTGCATAAGAACAACTGTAAGATTTCACAAGTATAAAGTGGACAATAACTAGTTTTTTGTGTTTAAACTTCTTGTCCGATTATTATAGTTAACTACTCTAAGCTTAGCAATAGGGTAAAGAAATGATATCATGAAATGAATTGGTATTTGTACTAGATTTTTGAAAAGCTATTATTAACATCTATTAATGCAGGGTATATAAAAAAAAAAATTACAAGTGACTCATCCATGTTCCCTGAGTCCTGTGCGTCTTGTGTAGGAACGTCCTGCCTCAGACACAGCTCCTGCTGAGAGGAGGAGGAACAGGTTGTGACTCAGCACTGAGGAAGATCTGTACGACCCTCTCTGCGCTGAATCAGAGAAGCTGACGAGAGGAAAACCTTGCATGGCGGTACTAGGGCTGGCAACCTGCGGGGATTGACCAGGGGTCCAGCTCTGCGTAGTGCTGAGCAGCGCCGGTTGAAGATGATGGACGGAAACCTGGACTCCTTGATTTGAGCTGTCCTCCCTCCAAGAGACACAGCGATGGAGCTGGAAACCCGGCTTGGGGACTGGAAGCAAATGGGCTGTGAAACAAATCAAGGATCGAGAAGGTGGTCTTGGACTTGCCGCTGGCCAGAGCACGGACACTGATGGTGCGTGGCCATGCAGCGGCTCAGCACCACGCTGCAGAAGGATGGGAAAGTCACTGGCTGCTTTGATACTGAATCTGGGGTCTTAGCAAGGAGAAGCATTTGGGCTGGAGGACTGAGCAGTGCCGCAGGGAGGTGCAATGGGCTGAAAGAGTCTGGAGGTTTGATTCTTATTGATATCTACCCCAGAATGCCTCAGTTTCCCTTCTGGGCTGCCTCCTAATGTAGGTTTTCCTTGCCTTTCCAGCGGAAGAGACGCACCAGCACACGCTGCGCTCCTGTGGCTCTGGAAGATGTATGAGGAAAAGACTAAAGTGGTTTGATGAAGATGAAAACTGGGAACTAAATCCAAATCCCCTGAAAAACTCCCTTTGTAATGCATGGTTCAGTCAAGCTCTTTAGCCTGTTTGATGGCAAATGATAAAAAAAATAACATGGGGCAATATTTGTCTCCATTAATAAAAAGTCTGTAGGGATCTATAGGAGAGATGTAAGTCTCTGAAATAACAGTATTCAAATAGCTTCAAAGCCAAAAAAAAGATTTAATAGAAAAATCAGTGTTTTTATGAAAAAAAAAATAGATAAGAGGCCTGGATTTCAGAGGTTAGATCTGTCTTTGTCTGTTAAAAGCTGCTCTGCTCCCACAAAACAACATAACTAGTGGGAAGAATTATATTGCCCATTTGCCCTTTCTGACAGTTTTCTTGGAGATGGATTGGCCTGAGGACGCAGTGGAGCACACAGACCTCGCTCTGCTCCATTTGATGCTCTTTCTATCCAAACAAACCTTTTGGTTCTCAAGCAAGACCACCTCACATTGTCTCCATCATCACCTTGCTGTTATTCAAATACTTGGGCTGATTTACGTTTTCAAGTGTCTTTAGATAGTTATTTCAGGCTGTGTTCCTAATTATTTTTTTAATGGCAGTATTATCATGCTATAGATGTATTTGTTTAAATCCTGGCTGACTTTACAGGGGCAGTTTTTTAAAGGAAGAAGAAAATTAAAATCACAATCAAAATATGTGCTAGCTTTTTTGGGATAGATGCCAATCCAGTTTTAGCTGGCACAGAAGTGAACAATAACTGTGGGATTATATGCTCATTTTTTTTCATCCAAATAATCGTTGGTTTTTCTTGTGTGATGTTTCACCTATCTGCTCTACAGTTCATAACCCTTCTCAGCCCAGCAGAAGAGAGCAAGGCTTCTCTTTGTGATCAGGCTCTGAATTCATCGGTTCGGCTCCTTAGTAGAGAGAGAAGGAATTAAGTGGAAAAATTAAATTAAAACCTCTAGAAATTTTCACCCATGCTTTACCTTGATGGAAAGCTGTCTCTCCTTATTGCCACACTTATATTTTACTCTTCTACTGTGGAATGAGGACTGGACTTTAGATCACAAGTAATTTCCTCAATATTATTAATTTGATTTACCTGTCTGATTTTAACACTTAAACAGGCATAACTAATGATGATGCAGAGGGTATGTCTCCAAGCTATTTTTCCTTACTCTTTTTTTATTGGACATCCTGAGGCTTCCTCTGAAGAACACCGATTTAGGCATCTTCACAGGCAACAGACTGGGGATCTGATCCAAAAAGGCGATTCCTCAAAATGGAGCTAAGGATTGTTCCAGAGCACAAGAGAGGCTGGGCATGGAAGGCAATGGGAAGGGACAGTTTGGGAAAACTCTTGTTTAAATAAGCAGGGAAGACTTTGGGTGTATCTCAACCAAATGCAGATCATCAGCTTATTTTGCTCATGTCCCTCTAAACCTTTTACTTCCAATAGCCTCAGCCTAAAGCAATCCCCCTAAACTTAGACATTGGAATCGAAACCAGCTACAACATCAGACTACTGCTTGTCCTTTTGGTGGATTCAAAGTTTGGTCCAGGCAGCTCCTTTGATTAAATGGAAGCAGCTGAGAAAATTACCCATAGCTTAGCTCAGAGTCGGGCTGAAGGGATGGACGGGCATATGGCAGTGGTTAGCACATCCCAGCACCTGCCTCTTCACACCGACTTTGAAAGCACAACTGTGACCTCCAGCCCAGCCAGAGAACATGGGAAAAAAAGAAATTCTACTCTCGGACCTTGACCAAAATCGTCCAAGTTCAAGTTTACATTCTTTAACTTCTAATATTGGCACCACTGTTAATGCTTTCACTCTGAGTGCTGCATGCACAAAAAGAAAAAATAAAGAGAAAATGACAGACGGAAAAAGTGTGCTTTAGCCACAGCTGTTTCCTCCTTCCTTCAAAAAATGATTTAAGCACCTTATAACCTAAGGGAGAAAAAATGATGGTTTTCTAAGTGAAATATGTCCTGTCGAAAAATCTGCTATAAAATTGCTTATTACTCAGTAAGATAATCTCTCAGAATTATTGCTTAATGATTTAGGATTTGGGTTTTTCTCAACCACTCATTCCCAAAATTTCCATTACAGAGAGAGAGAAACTAGCCATTGGTGACAGACTTTATGAGAAAAATAAGACAGAGTAAGGAAAACAGAGGAAAAAAAGCTAGGGATTTTGCTTATATATGATGTTCTGTCTAGTGTAGATGGGAAAATTAAAGTATAATCAACTGCTTTTGTTAGCAATTAAAGAGGAGATGAGAGCCCCTTCCCACCTGAAGAGTGGGAAGGTTTTGGCTAAGGTTCATCTTCCCTAATATCAGATGTTTATGTTGGTCTATTAAGACAGAAGAAGGAGGAAGATAAAGTGAGCAATTCATGATTCAGGCAGACTGAATCCCCCTCCAGAGAAGCTCATGTTTCTTCATCTACCTGAAACCTTAAAATGACCATGTTCTTAACACAACAATCACACCTTGGTCACAAAAAACTAGGTGAAAACAAAAGCAGGATCAAATCTCTTGCAGACAGGACAATGGATCTGGAAGCAAAACTGGTTTTAAGCAGCACCTGAGTTTTGTGTGTCCCACTGCTGCAGCCTGGCAGTCATGTGTACGCCGCTCCTAGCAGAGCTCCGAATGGGGCTGGGGAAGCAGATTATTAAAGTAGTAGAGACTATTTCGTACTTGTATATTGGTTATTTCTTCCTATTCTACTTTGAAGCCTTCTCTAAGTTGTTGCCACTTAAGAGACGACTGCTGGGAAGGATTTAAAGCTGCTTTATCCTACCGGGGGGGACAGGAAGTCAATACAGTTAAGAGAATAAACATCATTTTTAAGATCTGGTGAGGCTGGTATTTGGCGCTCTGCCTGAAGCTTTTTACCTGGCAGCTGCTGTGTTAGAGGTAAAAGAGGAACCAATGTGATCCTAACAATGATATATCAGCACAGATCATTAGATAAATAAAACTACTTTGTTCTGAAAACAGAGTAAGCTTAGTATGGAAACTGGTAGGGAAGAATAGATGGAGCCAAGCTTTACATTTCCTAAGGCCCCAGTTCCACAAATGCTTATATTTTAGCACAGAAATGTCTCTATTTCATTTTGTAAGGTAACTCAAAAGCATAAAGCCAAGCATATTTGGAAACGGTTGCCAAACGTGGGTCTAAAATGGAATTTAAAGTGCTTGAAAAAATCTACAACAGAAAAGTAACTTGGAATCATAAAGCATTACTGCTTAGAATAGGGGACCTATGTCAAAACACAAAACCTGCTTATCAATCTTTAATAGAGCTTTTGCATGAGACATAAGACATCAGGTATTAACAAAAATAGACAGGTTTGAAATAAGAAGCAGATGGTCACCCAAAAGCTCTTGTCTTGGAAAATAAATGAGAGGAAAGAAAAGCAAATTGACTAGCAGTGACGGTTTTATATACAGTAATCTGGTCAGAGATCTGGAAATAGTTGACAATTAATTGAAATAACACATTGCAAATTGTCACCGTATGATGAAAAATCTTCGGGAGGAAAGAAATGCTGTTTGGTCTGGAAATTTGGATTGTACTAAAGTCATTGTAAGGAAAAAATGTAACCGAACTCAACCCAAATTTCCACAGAATTTTCCCACCCAGAACATTTGCAGTGATTTTAAGTACAAGCTGATATTTCATGTTAGACTTAACCATCAAGAGGCGAAGGTGTCCTTTATCTAGTGTGAAACACCGACTCTTTTCTTGGGGCGGG